>WBNM01017742.1:0-109868 GCA_013399055.1 Ramphastos sulfuratus | reverse complement strand
TTTTTTTTTTTGTGGTAGGGAAGATTTATTTTGTGACTGTGGTTACTGTGTGCAAAAATAATGGTTGTGAAGTACTTGTGTTCTGCTGAAGAGGATGGTTCTGGTGCATGGGGTTCCCGTGTCTTCATGACCATTCTGTGTGAAAGAGAGGTTATTTCTGCTCTAGGTAATAGAAAGAATTAACGTAGAGCTTTAAAAGAGCAATGTCCTTTGGACTTTTTAATTATGAAAATCTATTAAAAATTTTTCATTGACTACAGGAAAGATGCAGGTATTCACACCTACAAGCTTGCATTACGTTACCTTCTCAGGTGGCAAGCAGAAGCTCATGCAGCACTACTTGAGGACTGATTTGGGTTGCTATTGGATCAAGGTCTTGCCTAGATTAAAGGTTCAGATTATGTGAAGTGCTGCAACTGTGTGCATACTCTTTCCTCATGACAAATGCAAGATTATTTGGTTTGTTTTACATCTCAGGTAAATGCCCTGTAACTAGTGGCTAACGTTCAGTTGATGCCTGGTAACTTCATTGAGAAGTGAACTATTGAGGAAAAAAACCCAGGAGTGTCAGTATATATCCTGCTGGGTTGGTTTCATCCCATTGACTGCTCCCAGCTGAAGCCCTACTTGATTTTGAAATGCAAGTTAGCTCATTTTAAACTGGAACAGGGTGAATTCAACCCACCAATACAGATCTAAGCAAATCTGCCAAATGCTTGAGGGTTGCCTAATGTGTGATGCTTCTCAGCTCTGCTTTAAATGGATATTTGGCATCACTGTTGTGTTATTTCCATAGCCCAGGAGAGATGCTGCGTGTTCAGCAGGGCTGCAGGATGAGCTGGCTGGGATGGCTTATTATCACGGAGCAGAGCCCCAAGCAGCTCATCTCACTCTGGATTGTCAAGCGGGACTTGTAGCATGAAGTAGAGATGGGAGAGGCCTTACCTGTCCTGCACCATAGTGCATGCCATGCTCTTACTTCACGCAGACCATAGTGGATGCCACAGATTTCTAGGAAAAATAATTTGGAAAACTTTGATCTGGAATATCTGGCACATTGCCAGCTTATTTAATGGGCAGAAGTGAAAGGAATGGGAAGGCTGAGCGACTCCCTTGCTGTCCTCTGGGGGAGGAAAGCTGGCTGCAGTAAGATGGCTGCAGCAAGCTGGTTGCCAGTACTTCCCTTGCCTTGCTACTTTATGTGAGGACACCAATGCTATTAGCTATATGCATTGCACACAGTCTGCTTAGGAGAGAATGAAGAATATATATGAATTATTCCCTCTTCTCTGGAATATCTCCTTTTATTTCAGGCTAGAGCAGAGATTATCAGTTGGGGAAAACTTTTTTTTTTAAACAACTTTCTGCCATAACATCTTCATGCCAGGGTTTGGGGTTTTTTTTTTTTTAGGTGTTTTTGAGTGGGTTTTTGGTTTGTTTTTTTAATTTTAATGTGGATTCCCCCCCCCACCCCAGGAACAGTGTGGAGATTTTGAATGTTTCACATCTCATGTAAAATAAGATACCTTTATGTTTTCATGTCTGTGACATGCCTGTTTCCTGCAATATTTGTGCATGCAAATAGCTTTTTTAAAATTACTTAACTTCCTTCAACAGATTTTAATCTTGATAAACTTTATTGAATTTGATTTTGAGTAGAATGCTAATAAACCATTCAAAATGCACAAGCTTTGCTTCTTGAAACTATTCCTAGCTCATGAAATGGATCAGAATTCATAGTCTGCTGCAAGAGAATTTCTATTAATCTTCTTAAAGGCATCAGATAAGATTTCAGGATCAGATTAAATATTTGTATTCCACATTAGGAGACCTCTTTGGGTCTGTCTGACAATCAATAAATCCTCTTCAGGCTCACAGTTCCTCCAGTTTGCGTTTACCTCTTTCATGTTGTGCACCTTTTATAGCCTGTTAATATACATTTATTTGGAAGTTGAAATTTACATCAGAGATTTGACCTTTCCTTTTTTTAAAAATTTTTTTCTCTGTTTTGCTTCTTTCACCTGAGGGTAGGGAGAGAGACAGTTCAAGCTCACTTAAATTTAGGAGGAATGGTGGGAGCAGTGCGTAGACTATGTCCCATTGAGCTGTTTAGCCATCATGAGTGTCTTGTGATCGAGTCTCATGCTGAGAGTGCTGTATGATCCCTCCACCCAGCTACCCAGTGTCTCAGCTCACTCTCAGCATGAATTTCCCACTATGTAGATGTGGGAGGCAAGTTGACAGCTTGCTCAGACAGAACACAGGATACTAGATGGGAAAAGTGTAAAAAAAACATCTGCTGTAAGCTGGTACTGAAGATGTTTGCATAATTCATTAGTATTTTTAGAAAACAAGCATAATTAAGGAAATAAATATTTGTCGTACATACAACGTGCCGTGCGGTTTCATTTCAGATGATGTCATTGTTCAGTGGTGCTTCGCCCATTACCGCTGTGTGCAGCAGAGGGCACTACGTGGCGCTTAGCTTTCAAGTACAGCAAAATTCTGCATTTTTGGTATCATCACCCAAAGAGCTGTCTTAACAATACTTTTTGTGTGTCTCAGTTACTAACTAATGCTTTTTTGTGTGCCTTTGTCTGATTATTTTCACTGTGTCTTTACAAACTCGAGGGAGGTGGCCCATCCAAAGGCAGTCTGTCAGCAGTTTGGCATGGTTTGAAAAAAAACAAACAAGTGTGATACTCATTTTCTTAGTTCATCTGCAGTCATGCGTGTCACTTCAACTCCTCATAAGTTTCCAGGCATGATTATGATGAAACTGGGGAAGACCTAGTCAGCTCCTTCATCCCACAATATGATATAGGTGAACTCCTAGGAAAACAGGCTTTGAAGAACTTGCCAACCTAAAGCAACTACTGCAAGACTGGAGACTGAAGTGTTTTGAATTCTACAAGCAGGATATTTTTCACAATGCCATAACTACTTTTCAACAGTAAAATAAAACACATTTTCTGGAAGCTGTCTGATATAAAAAATCTGTGAGATGGTTCATTACAAGTTTCATAACCATACACTAAAGAGTAGTTTATATCACTGCCATATCTTGAGTACATTCAGCTTGCCTGGTTCAAAAATAAATTCAAATGAGGCAAGAGCTCATTTTGTTTAAATACAGCACATCAGAGATGAAAATACTCTTCACGGTAAGAGATGAGGAGGTGAAATGTTTCTTCTCTGAAGAAAGAGCATATTGTGGTGAGCCTCTGTCACATACCTTTGCGTGTGCAACCTTGGTTATATATCCCAGTATTCAATAGTGCCACTGCTGATTTTTTTCTATATTGACAATTATGCTATCCTCAAAAAATAGAACTGAAGTGCCCAGAAGCCACTATCCCTTCAAATCAGGTAAGGTCACATAATGCTGTATAAATCTGTGCTAGTATGTAAAGATAACAAAATCAGCTTCTGGCTTCTAGCTGTAATGCATCATGTGATACACTTTAAAGTTGTTGCTCATCTGGGTACTGCTTGTTATGGCCAAAATTAAAGGGAAAAGAGCTGAGTTCAAAGGAAAGAGGGAGGGAGGGAGAAACCTGCAGGACTTCTGGCTGGACAATTCTGTGGAAGCAAGTTTATGGAGGCTAATGTTGGACACTGGGCAAGCCTTTGGCAGAGAGGTCTCATGGAGGCTGCTTGATAGAGGAATCGCAGCACGAACAGCAAATCTCTTGGGCTGAAAATGGGGGAAGGTGTAGATTTGGACAGGCTGGATTGATGGGTTGAGGTCAGTTGTATGAGATTTAACAAGATCAAGTGCTGGGTCCTGCACTTGGGTCGCAACAACCCCATGGAATGCTACAGTCTTGAAGGATAGTGGCTTGAAAGTTGCCTGGCAGAGAAAGATGTGGGGGTGCTGTCTGACAGTTGGTCAAACGTGAGCTAGCAGTGTGCTCAGGTGGCCATGAAAGCCAACAGCATCCTGGCCTGTATCAGGAATAGTGCAACCAGCAGTAGTGAAGTGATTGTGCCCCTGTACTCTGCACTGGTGAGGCTCTACTTCAAATACTGTGTTCAGGTTTGGGCTCTTCACAACAAGGACAACATTGAGCTGGTGGGGTGTGTCCAGAGAAGGACAACAAAGCTGGTGAAGGCTCTAGAGAACAAGCCTTAGGAGGAGCAGCTGAAAGAATTGGCATTATTTAGTCTGGAGAAGAGGAGGCTAAGGCGGCACCTTATTGCTCCCTACAACTACCTGAAAGCAGTACTCTCTTCTCCTAACTAGCAGTACAGTGAGAGGAAATGGTCTCAAGTTACACCAAGGATGGTTTAGTTTGGATATTTGGAAAAATGTCTTTACTAAAGAAGTGATCAGGTGTTGTAACAGGTGGTAGAGCCATCATCCCTGGAGTTTTTCAGAAAATGTATAGACATGGCACATTGGAATAGGGTTTAGTGGGCATGGCGCTGTTGGGTTGGTGGTTGGACTTGATGATCTTGGAGGTCTTTTTTAACCTTAATGACACTGTGATTATTGGGGGGAGATGTGTGTTGGGGGTTGCTAGTGCCTTTTTTTTTTTTTTTTAATGGTCTTGTAATTCAAATTTTTAAAATGAAGCTGTTGAAAGCAGTTCTTGTGCAAATGAATCATAAATGTATAGCAATTTCAGGTGCCTGACAAACTGCATTATAAATCATAGTTATAAACCCACGCCCGTGGAAGATTTCTGCTGTTTTTATTCATATTGCTTTCAAGCCTCACTTAAGAACATGGTTTTCTAAGTGTTTTCAAATGCTACCTTCTCATATATGTTTTTGTTGTTGTTGAATAGTTAACCAAAATGGTATGAACAGAATAATTAAGATATTAATATTTACTCCCCCCAAGCTCATGTATTCCGTTGGTTCCGCTAATAGCTCTCCAGTTTGTAGGATGTTAGAACAGCAATTTGAATAGTTGCCTTCTCTAATGCTTTCTCCTGAGAGTCAAGGTATTTGAGCATGTTACAAATGCTATCTGCTATTAAGATGACCAAAACATAGAATTCCGGACTAAATTAACATGCATTCATTGGAGGGGTCCTGTGGCCACAATAGTGAGTCCAGTCTTGTCTTCTAGCATAAAGGCAGCTGGTTCTGGCAGGGAATTGTGGCTCCATACCCCATACTGCCTGCATCTCTATGCAGCACAGTACCACCAGTATCAAAGGCATGGCTTGACATCTTCTGAAGGGAGCCTTTCCTTTAGTTGCAGTGCAATCCTTCTAGCCCTGCACTGATGGATTTTACTGAGTGGAGGGAGCCTGTCTCATTGCAGCTGTAGCTCCTGCAGTGCTTTCTGCAGGAAGATGAGACACACCAGCCTGCTGGTGGGATGTTCCACTGCCTGAGCAGGGCTCGTCTTCAGTGTGTCTGCCAAAGAGAGATGGGTGCACAGCAGCGTGTGGGAATGCTAGGGAGTATCAAGATGCTATGGATCCTGGAGCAAGCAGGCATTAGCTTCTGGTGGATGGTGCATACTGTATTTTTGACAGCTACTGGAGGAATAGCTTTTCCCTTGGCTGAATTTTGCTGTGGCCAGCCAGTCTGTCCGTGCTTGGACGAGTGCTCCAAAGTGGTAGATTTAGACTAGATATTGGGAAGAAATTCTTTACAGTAAGGGTGGTGAGACACTGGAACAGATTGCCCAAGGAGGTTGTGGCGCCTCCAAGGAGGTTTTCAAAGCCAGGTTGGATGAGGTCTTGAGCAACCTGGTCTAGCAAAAGGTGTTCCTGCCCATGGCAGGGGTGTTGGAACTAGATTATGTTTAAGGTCCCTTTCAACCTAAAACATTCTATGAATCTGTGAAATGCACACTCCAATGGTTGATCTGCATTACTTTAATCATCCCAACCAAGTCAGTCCTGTCCACATGCAGATAGTTAGTAAGTCAAATTGTGTCATCCTTCTGCATTTCTTGTTTTTCTGAGAATCAGAAGCAACACTCTTGATTCGAATTGTCCCTTTTGCCTATTGCATATACAGTTTCAGATAAGCATCAGTATTTCAAATCCTTCTGCTTTCTCCTTTCTAGCTCTGAGCAGAAAGTACTGGTGGTGGGATGGTTTAGAGGCACACAGGCATGCCTGCAGGGAATTGAGCTGAGGTGGGGCAGAACAAGTTTTCAAATGTAAGTTGATCCCAGCATGAGCCTGGGGCTGGTGGGGCTTCCTCTTACAGGTGAAAAGTTTCAGTGTGGTAATGAGTCCTGTGAGTGCTCTCCATTCTTCTTCCTATCTTAAATCACTGATACATTAAAAGTGCATTCATTTTTTCTTATGCCATTTTTCTCTATATCAAAATTATTTTATCATAAAGGTGAGGGAAAAAAAATCCTTTCTTTTGTTAGAGGGCATCACACAGATAGTTTATCAATAAAGGCAAATTAAAGTTTGGGGTCATTTGTCTCTGTGTTTCTCAAAAGCTACCCTTTCCTTCTCTGAGCACAGATAATATGTGCATGGGGAACATCTTTTTGATGTCTTGCATGGTTGGCACTAGAAAATGCAAATACTGTTCCTAACTCTGCTTCTTTTCTGCTGATGGGCAAAGCTCCCTGAGGTGCTCTGGAACACAAGTAGTGCTCTGTCACTTTCCCCTCTAGGACTCTCAGCTAGACTCTGCTGGGAATTGATTTTCTCCTTGCTTCTTTCTGGGATGCTGAAGTCCAGTGACAGCCTAGTGGCCACATCTGCAGTTGTGAAACTTTGGACTTTGGTGAAAAATAAATTTAAAAACATCACTCTGAAAGATGAGCAAGTGAAATCACTGGACAGCTTTTTAAAAGGGAAGTTGTAGATTGTGTGTCTCTCTAACTATCTCCCAGAGTGCTGAGAAGCTATTTCAGTTGCTTGTATTGCAAGCTAGAGAAATGCTGTAAATAATATTTTCTGCAATTAACAGGCCACATTGTTGTGTGGATTAATAAACCCTTCTGATTTAACAACCTGAGTACTTCAATTTATTTTTTTTCTTTTAATTGTGAATAGGAAAAAGGTGGCTAGTAACTTAGAAGGGTATTTTTAATAATCTGCATTGAAATTTTCATTGTGTTTGCATTAATGTATGAAATCTAGTGTTCTTTCAGTGTAATGGGCATCGTGGTGTTGGGTTAAGAGCTGAACTTGAGTTGACCTTTAAAAGTTTTTTCTGACCAAGACAATTCTTGGATTCTATACAGAGTCCACTGTACAAAGTTGTTTTACCTGTAGACTTCATGTTAATTTTTATTGAAATAAGTGTTCTTTCTACTTGAATATCATGGTCCTACACATCTATTTATTTATTTATTTACTTATTTGTTTAAAGAAACAGTGCAACCAAATTCAGTTAGAAAACTAAGAGCAACGTCATAAGTGATGAAAAGTGCATTGTTTCTTCTTCATTACTTATAGAGAGGGGAAATATAGGATTGTGTTAGTGCTCTGAGACCATCTCAGCCTATTAAATGATGGAGAGAGGGAGTCAAATGCTACAGTTAAGCAGATGGTATTCATGAATCTGTCTGTGTAACACTTCCCACACCACAGAGTGGGTGGAAGGATGGGGGGAGACTTTTCTACATTGGCACAAAGGCTGCACCAGGTACAGCACCAGGCTGTCTGGCACCAGTTGTGAGCTTTCTTGCTCAGAGCTCTGCTTTCCTGCACCTACCTGCTTCCTTCTTTCAGACTTCAGTCTCTGGACTGCTCCTGTGGGATCTGCTGAAATCCTTGGGACTGCAGGAATATTTGTTGCAAGAGGAGTTATTTGGAGCTCAGTAGCTTTTTCAGTGAGGCTCCTCTGTTCGTCTCCACAGTAAGATACCTATGGATGTGAAAATGTGAAGAAAGTCTGATTCGTAACAGGCTGATTCATGCATCTATCCTGCAGGGATCTTTTCAGCATATCCCGGTCTGTGAGAGCACCAATAAGCACACCTTGCATCACATTTACATCCTGGCAATTCAGAGAATCTACCAAAAATGGCTTGCTCTATTTTAAGGACTTTTGCCAGTACGTAAAATTACACAGACTACTTTTAATTTTTGATTCACTTTACTTATAGTACCAGAACATGGTGAAGCTTTTGCTGGTGGGAAAACAATGCAAAAGTTCTTTGCCCAGAAAACATGGCCTAGGAGGCGGCTACCAATAGCCTTTACAATTGTAAAGCTGGTTAACCGCAGCTGAAGGCAGTAACATCACTGTAATTTCAGACAGCAAAATAATTTCTAGTGATTATCAGAGGGCTAGATGGTCACACAGTGACCTTTCTTTCCTGATTTCGGCAGCTAACTTGTCGGCTGAAGTATTTTAATTATTTTTGCAACACTGTATTTATATATAATTGGATTTTACATGCTTGGAAAGGCTGTGGTTTCTTTCTGTGCCCAGAAGATAATGAGAACAATCCTAAGAGAGGGTGGATGATCTAAGAAGAATCTTTGTTTTTGAGGATAATTCACATGACAGGGCTCACTGACACACAAATAGTGCCTGTTGCTTCAGGACCATATGACAGTGGCTTCATCAAGCATGATACAGAGTTAGCATGGAGACTGCATCAAGTGTGGGTAGTGAACAGGCAGATGCAGCAGTTCTTGGGTGCTGCAAGTACTTACAGGCTCACTTCCCTGCCCTGGAGGACCCAGATCTCCAAGCCAGTGAGCAGGGTAGCTAACTTTGTCATCTCCTTTCAGCTGTTTCTTGAGCTGCAGCATTAGACACCAGTCACTTAACTCCCTGGCTCCAGGAAGGGTCAGCTGTGACTTTGTCATTAAAGGAGAACACATGGTAATTTGAGGATATAACTTGACCCCTTGATGTTCTGTGTAGGTAGTGGTGTCTACTGTGTATATAATATATGCATAATGTATAATACAGCTGCCACTGACATAAGGAAAGTTTATTTTTTGCAGATACTTGAGTAAATAAACAAGTTTAGCCCACATAAGTCAGCAGACCAAGAGTGATAACTCACTGGCCATCTGCTTCTTACTGCAACATTGTTTTCATTGCCTGCTTTTGGAAACAAAAATGTATCACAGAGAGCTTCAGTTTGCCATCTTCAGAGAATTCAGTTGTCATAGTCATCCCTGGGAATGATGAGCAATTATGTTTTGTTTCTGACCATGAAAATCATCATATCCAAGAAAAAGTTGACTTCCAAGGAAATCAAACTATGAACTCATATGTGGGCTATGAACATTATTTACCCTATCTACCAGAATAACTATTTTGATACTGAAGTTATTTATTTTTAATCTAAACTTTTTTTTTTTTTTTTGGTAAATGTTGAACCATAGCTTGTGCAGGTATAGGTTCAAACATGGGTAAAACTAATTAGGTTTCTTTGGGAGCATTCAGTACCCTGTAACTTGTCTCCACCACCTGGGAGGTGTTCCTGCTTGCAATACCTGCAGTAAGTTGTATTCATGTTGTTGCATACATCTCTATAACTGACTCTAAAGCTATGCATCCTGCTTTGGAAAGCAATTGTGCAGGTCTTTCCATTAAAGGTGTATAGTGTAGTATTTTTCTTTGAGAGGGCAAAGATAGTCTGACCGTTTTTTTTTAAAGTTCTTGGTTTTGACTACTGATTTTTTTTCTCACTGTTGGTAAGGTAAGGTTTTAATTTCCTACCTAATTATTCCAGGGGTGGTGGAATATTGTTATTAGAAGATGGATATGGTGTAATTTATGTTTCTATCCATGTTTTCTCTTGGTCTGTTTGTTTCAAAATCAGTCTTTGCACTGATTTTCAAGGCATAGCAATCAGTTTTCTGAAATGTTAGAGATAAATAGGAATCTGTTCAGATACTCTCTGAATCAAGATCTTACCACTTTTGAAGTGGCGTGCTCAACATCTCCATTTGCTGAAAGAAGAATCTGTGTTATTGTAGTCATGTGTTCAAAGATCAGTGTCCTTGTTCATTTGTTGGTTGGTTGGTTTGTTTTAGTGAAACATAAAAATGTGTTGGGAACTTCTCTAATTGGTTACACCGAAACAAGAAGTAGAACTAAATATTTAAATGAGTTGTTGATAGCATACAGGAAAATAAAAATTGTACTCTTATAATGTTAGTGGTATGTGTCTTATTAAAATTGACAAGAAATAGGTGATTAAAAAAAAATATATTAGTATTGAATCATTAACAGTCCTTTGCATTCAGCTGAGGACAGAGAGTACTAGTAGTTTTGTTTCACACTGATTTTGGTTTTTATTCTGTGGGACAAACCAGGCTAACTGATTGTAGCTGATATTGCAAGCAATTTGAGTTAAGGCAAGCCTGAACTGTGTCTCTGAATCATTGCTTCTGACTCCTGGGAAATTCTGTGGACTTGATCCCCTCTAATAATAAACTACAAGGGTTCTTCTAGGGACACTTTTTAAGCTGCACACTTTACTGAAGCCTAGGTGCAGGTTACAACTACCTAGAATTGGTTCTTGCTTGTTTTATAGGACTAAGGAGTCCAACAGAGATCACTATGTAGCATTGATTCCTGCCATGACTGAATATGAGGAACAGGGCTATGTCCAGCAGTGCTTGTTTTCCCACATACTTCAAAGGCTTCACTGGCCTAAAGCAGTGTGTCAGGGCAGGGCCTCTATTTCAGAAGACCCCCATCTTCTTGCTTTACTATGGTGAGCCAATATTGCCCGTGAAACTGAGTAATTGAGCCATGTTCTTCTGTGTGCTGGTCTGGCATATTATAAAAGATGTCCATGATCTGTAATTGTAGTTTTTGTGCTTGTTTAATCACCAAGAAACGATCATTCTTTTGCTCCCTTGCCTTTCATCCCACTCCATGCCACCTTGCCAAAAGCATGTGATGTTTCTTAAGCTTGCTGTAACCTTTCAGTCCTTTTCTGTAGCTGAAACATTTCTGTGAACAGGCTTTGCCTCCTGTGAAGGTACTCAAATAGTACATCTAGCAGCAGAGGACAGCAGCTTGTCAAATATACACAGCAATGGCAATTTCTGTGGGCTGGACTACACTAATTTGCAAATAACCCAAAATTAAACAGCTTGAATAACTTCAAATTGTGGGAGCCTGGTTCTTCAGGATCACCAGCGATTTAACCATGCATTTGCTGCTGGCTGGAGCACCTGCTTCTATTAACCACTTCATCTAATTAAAGGGTTTTTTAAACTCTTGATACCTTTCATGAGACTTAAGTCCAAGGGTTCCTCAGACTGCAGACATCACTGTGGCAACTGGTTACATTTCTTTCCAACTACATAATCTGGACAGGGTTGTTCCTGTGAATGGTTGTTTCTGTGGATGTCTGGTGGAGTGTCTAGCCAGAAGCTAGTATGAACTGGGCTCACGAGACCTTCCAAGGTGAACAAAACAAATGCAAGTTCTTCAAAATGGATGTAGAACTAATTTTTCATGGAGTTTAAGATACCCAAATGAGGAAGGAGATTCAGCGAGTGTTCAGGGTGCGGCAGGGGTCAGAAATAAAATTCCTACAACCCTGTTTACATCCAGGGGAATGCAATTGAACAGAAGAACTTGACCACCTATCAGCAGTTTCCAACCACAAAGCTCATCACTTCCAACCGAGATATGTGTCAGTGGCAGGGCATCATTGTTTTTGCCTGCTCTCCCACCCTGCAAGCAACCCTCTCGCAGTTCAAAGTGACAATACTTCTTGGCAAAGTTGGTATGCTAAACTGATTTTTCAATTATTATTATTTTATTTTTTTACCTGCCTTGAAAATCTCATCCTCCTGTATAAGTGCCTGCATTTGTTGAGAAAAATTGCAATGTAGAAAAGGCTTGTTAGTTTATGGGGTAAGAGGGGATAAAACAGGTCTCACAATCCTAGATCCTTTTCTGTTCACTCGAAGGCTCTTGGCAGAAAGACAGCTGGATTTCCAGTGCAGCAGGGAACCACGCTGGCTTCTATTGAAATAATTGGGCAGATGCTACAGAAGATTATGCAGTGAAATCTATATGTTGCTTTTGAGTGTCTGGGGTTTTGATAATTGCTGTAGAACTGTTTACTAGGTATATAATTAGTCTTTCCAGATAAGAAGTATAATACACATTGGAGAGATTTATGAGAGCGAAAAGATAATGCATGCATATATTGGCCGCCGTTTACAGCACTAATTTGTGTGTTCTGTTTCATTCCTGAATTTTATTTCAAAAGCTTCAGACAATGCAGGATTGAGAGTATGGTGGCTGAAAGCAAAGCAACTGAGAAATGTATTTGAAAAGACTGCATATGATATCTGTTCCTTTCATAAGGAATATTTCCTTTATGACCTCCTCCTGCTTTGTATTCAACATTTCAAAGAACTTTGTGGGACTGTTTGTAGGCTGTATCTTCTTGAAGCCAGTAGCCAAGGATTTAAAGTATTGTCATCACCGGACTGAAGCTGAAAACTGCAGGTGGTTTTAATCCCGGGGTGGGAGGGCTGGGTGCTTAAACTCAACCTTTTGTGTTCAGATTAGGAGTGCAGGAGGATGGACTTAAGGGGTGTTACTGAGAGTTTTTTCATTGGCAGCTCAGTAATAGCATAAGGCTTTGGAAATACTTTTTTTTCAATTATTTGTTATTTCGGTAATTACTATGTGGTGGGTAGAAATCCATAGAGTTTGTGTTTAAGTACCATAGCAGTGACACAGAGATGTGGGCAATAAAAAGAAGTGCTCCCTGGACAACTAAGGGCACTTAAATTCCTTTTTATATAGTCAATAGACCATAGGAGACTATTGCTGCAGTCCTGGATGACTGTGTTTACTTTGTTTTGGTTCCATCAGCTAGAATAGTAGTTAAATCCATCTATGGAGAGGAAGTGAGACAAAAATAATTTGTCACTAGCGTCATGCTCTGACAAATCTGAAGTTTGCCAGTTGTGAAGGCAGATTACCCCATCTACCTTACACTGTCTGAGAGATGGAAGGGTTTTCAAACATCTTCCCTGTCAGGGGAAAGATCAAAGGCAAGTTGCTCAGCACTTGCATATGGAGTTGTTTTTACTTTCTGTTAAAACTTAAGAAATGTTTGTCCTGAATATTTGTTAATTCCTGGAATAGCTGGGGATAAAGAATGCTTGAAATTTTTATGTACAGAAAGATGGTGACTCTTTTCAAGAGTTTGAGATGAGCACCGTGACTAATAAGATTTACCACAGTTGCCTTGTGTAGATATTGAGTTCAGCTCAATAGTCATCAGTTTTAATGAAGACTAAAGACTTTTCCTAGCTTTATATTTTGTACATGTTTTTTTTTTTTTTTTTTCCAGATAGAATTCTAGTGGTCGGAAAACTCCCTTTCTTGTAAATCATTTCACTTAAGGTGTTGGCTTCTTTGAAAAATATCCTTTTTAGATTTCCAGAAATACTAAGTGTAAGTGGTTCTCTCTGCCTTAAAAAAGTCATTATGATGTGGAAAACATTTTGAAAGAAACCTTATCCTGTGCCAGTGCTATTCACTTCCCTTAAAGGTTGTAAGTAGGCTTTGATGGTGGGAGTGAGGAGTATGCTTTCTGAATTGAAGAGGAGATGTTTTCTAATTTGATTGTAGTTTACTTTTCATAATTTCATTATTTCAGTTTGGTTATTGCAATTATAAGCTTTGTAATAAGGAACACTTTTCTTCTAACCTCCACGTGTTTCTCAGCCTTGAGTCTGGTAGGAAAGATGTAGGTTGCAAAATTCACACCAGAGACTGTTCTTATATCCAGTGTGACACTCAAGTGCTATCTTAGAAGCATTTCACTAAGGTGAGGCTCTGGATGTTGCCGCCTTCTGCTTAGCTCCACGGAGAAATTAAAGATCTTAACACTGACCTTCAGAATATATGGAAGGTAACAGTGTACTGCTGGATTTAAGTCTTTCTTTGTATTCAAAAACAAATTAATTACTAACAAAGCAATCAACAGCCACCTATAATATAGAAGGATATATTAAAAAGGTAATAGAGCTCCCTGTGGTTGATACATTTGCTTTAACAGATTGCATTGTTATGTAGGGCGTTGCTTAGTAAGACAAAAATTATTTTGTTGGACTAGTCTCCATCTTAATAATTTAACTTTCTTACAAGATCACAGGAGAACTTTGAGACCCAGTGCTATAAAATGTTTTTTTCTTGTTGTTTTACTAGAATACAAAAATCTCTGCACTCAGGAGAAATGCTCAGAACAGCCTCTACAGAGAGGCAAGTGCAAGTGATGCCTTCATAAACCTTTACCTGAACAGGTCCATGGGAACTTGTCTCTGGGTAGTGTCAGAACTTCAAAATCCAACCAAAGGTGGCAGCCAGCTGTGGTAACAAGGAATAGGCAGGGTCCAGGAATAGCTCCAGGGTCCCACTGAAAAGCGTGAGTATAGAGTACCACCTTCATGGAAGCAAACTGACTCAGCAACACTGCAGTCTTGTCCAGAGAACATACAGGCTGATAATTCTGCACTGATTTTCCTTTAGATCAGGCAGGTATTGAGCCACTTAAATTCTGGGTGTTTCAAACTTCTCTGGAGTTTTTTCTTGCCCAAATACTAGTATATGCCAATGAGACAGCCTCTGAATGTAAGACTGCAATAAAATAGCCAAAAAGCAATTAAATTACTTTTCTGTGAGGTGATAAATCAGTGTTTTTTTTCACTCTTGGTTTTGTCTCTTGCTTCTCTTCACACTGATGGGTGGGAAGGATATATTTTCAGTGCTAAACCATTATTTTGAAAGCCTGTGTAATACAGACAGAGCTTCTTGCACATATGGAAGTAAATTCATGACAGGAGGTTGTTTACAAAGGGTGGAGTAGCCTATTTTCAGGTCTCCCAATATTTCTAAGGTTGAGATCTCTGCCTGTTATAAATTTATATAATATATATATAATCTATAAAATATGCTCACTATATTGCACAGCTGTATAAGCAAGAATTTTGAGAGGGTGGTTAGTACTGTGCTGTTCAGCAAATGCTCTGTGGAGTTATAGCAGCTGCTGGGGTTTAGCACCCTTGGTATGCTGCTTTGATTTTTAAGACTGCCCATCAAATATGTTCATGGTCCTGTTTGCAAACATGCCTGTGGTGCTTTGTTCAATCTTGTGTATGGTGAGTAATTCTTCTAGACAAGAATTTAGAGTTTAATATGCTGATAAATAATAATACCATGCAACATACAGTGCCCACTACAGCCAAGCACCTTCTTTTCTTTCTTAATAGTTTTTTCTGTTAAAGGTATCTACCTGACATGCAGGATCTGCTTATTGTTTGCGTCATTGCAGCACCCAGGAGCTTCCTAGAACCCAGAAACCTGCTCGTGTTTGGTGCCATCTTTGCAATCTCATGAAGTGTTACACTAGCATAAACCAGAAACATAGGCTCCGTGGAGGAATGGGAAGAGACAGAGAGATGTGTGAATTATTCTTTAAAAGCATCCATAATGGCTTTTGCTGCTGGTGGATCTACATTGGCTACTTACTTCTCACTCCATTTTTCAACTCCCAAAGTAGAAGGACAGGCTGTCTTTCTAACTTACAGTACAGCTGGCCCCCATTGGTATCTTACTTAAATACCAGGATACTAATGATATGTGATACCAGTGGAAAATAAGAAATTTGAAGCCAACATTTTTAGCACATCTCTTACTACTATATCATTTGGAAGAGCAGTCAGTGAATGAATTGAGCTGCTGTAGCTCCACTTCTCCAAGTTTTTGAATTCTGTAATATGTGAGAGGTTTAATAAATGCTTGCCTGTGCGAAAATCTGTGTAGGATTCATGGCTTGCCTCCCTCTCCAGTTAGTTTTGTACACCAAGGAGTTATGAGTCCAGCTTCCATCCATTTTAACTAACTGGCTTTGAGTTGGTTGGTAATAGGAGAGAAAAAAGCATGCATGAGAGCAAAGGCTGTGCCCTGCAGCCTATGTGTTCATTTTTGTATGCTGGTATGATTTTAGGGAGTCTTGGGTACCTAGATTTAAAACACTTCTGTATCAATTGTCTCCTGTACAGAGGAAGCACAAATGCAATCTGATGGTTGGGCATGGAGAAAAAAAAAAAAAAACACAACAGGGGAGCCTTTCTTTTTGTAGCAGAGGTAGGCCTTTCCTAAAAGTCATGGAAGTTAAAGTAAATACCACAGCACATAAGCCAGCACACAGAAAAATGAATTAGTGAGCTACAGCATGTGTGCAGCAGCAGTACTGCATTCCTGTCATCACACATTCCCGAAGCATAACAGTGAGAGAAATATGATCCAAAACTAGTTTAGGAGGTGCTGTAGTTAAGCCAGTATTGCTACCATAGTATAACACAGCCTGATAGTGTTCTAGAGTTAAGAGTGAAGATTTGCTTGTGATAAGCTCATTTTCCTTTTATTTGGAAGGTTTTTAATTTACATCTTTGCCCTTGATATTTTTTCTTTCACTTTTTGCTGGAGTTTCTCTAATGCTCTCCCCAAGGAGAGAGGGTTGTCTGAGCAAGCCCAGCTTTTTCCCTGCCAACAAATCTGTCAAGAGATGCTGCCTTATTTTGTGACCTGGACCACAAACATAGATTATAAATTCTTGGCTTCTTGCATATTTGAGTATCAACAAGTACTAGTGAAAGGTGACAGATTAATAGTGTCAGAAGTTGAAAGGCTGCTGTGAAAGAGCATGTGCTGTATCATGAGTCTTCTGGTTTGATTTTGCCATTATATCTGATTACAAAGACCTGGAAGAGAAAAATAGTGCTTTCTGCAGCCAAGGGCAGTTGCAGCCTGTCACCAGATCTCCTTAATAGGTAAAGGATTTCACAAAACAATCTTTTTTGGGGTCTGAGTTCTACACATTTGTTAATACAGAGACAGAAGAATCCATGCATGAAGACGGTGAGTTTATGCAGTGGGCAACTTTCTTCCTTCATGGATTTATCAAGATTAGAAATGCAAATATTTTCTTGGCAAGAAAGCAGAGCTGTAGATCTAGTAAAGCCATATATGTATTGTGAGGGCCTGTAAGATAATACTTGAGTTTGGTGGTTTTACCAGGTTCTTAATTACCTTTTTTCTACCTCTTCTCACATTTAACTTTCCTTCTCCTTTCTGCTTTTCAGCTGCTTATACTATGGCTTTTTTCCTCTCTCTTCACTATCTATTTATTCCTTTTTGCTCTCTCTTACCCACTCATGAGCCCTGCATTTCCTTCCCAGCATCTCACAGCATCCTACCTCCACCTTTTAAAAAGCTGCAGAATTTGCTGTTTGTTTTCACAGGCCACAAAATTACCCTCTGCTCCTTGTTTTACCTGGCATCAGTGACTGTGGCCTTCATTAGGGCAAAGTCTCCCCTGCGTCCCAGTAATAGCACCGCTATTTGTAGCCTTTGTTTCTGGAGCTGGGGGCCATGAAAGGACCCTTATAGACCTTGAGAGAGTGAAGCCACAAGGCTTTGTGCCAAGCAATTGGCATCTTGACAGTGTTGATTCTCCTGGTGGTGTTGGGTGCTTGTCAGACACCAGCTCAGCTGACAGTAATAAAATGAAGCCCTTTCAATTTCCTCACTGCAAGGCAGCCAGTTGACTATGTGCAACAAGCAAGGTAGTGACAGGTTAAGGAAGAACCCACTTTTTGAACGCACAGCTTGAAAGACAATTACTTTAGAGCTGTACCTTGTCTTAGCCAAGAGTGGGATTGCTTTCCTTCTTGCATATCTTATTATTTTGTCACATTTATTTTAGTGTTTGGATTGAATGTTTATTTCATCTGAAAACCTCTTGCTAGTGAAGCTTGAGGTGGTAAGACTAGCCCACTTTGCTGCTGAACCTGTCACTCTGCCCTATGGAAACTTTGTCATGGGGAGGAAAAAGGAAGTAGGCCTAATTGAAGCTTGAAATACTATGCTACATGAGAGCAATTACCATATATGCACAGGTGTACATCCAAATTTATATATAAAAACATAATACAAGATAATATAAATATATACAGCTCACCAAATTGTACTCTGGTGCATAATTATTATTTTCCAATTGTGGAAAAATAAGCCTATGAAATGGAAGCTGGGACCCTTGAATTTTAACAGTGTATTTGCCACTGATTTCCTACACTTTCCTGAGCCAGTTATGTCTTTTGCTGTTTTCCATTTATAAAATGGGAACAGACCTGCTTAGTAACTAATAAGTGTTTATGAAGATCAAAGGCAATAGATATCTCCAGTAATATTTCCCTTCTCATTTTTAAAACACAGGAGGTTTTCAGAAGCTAAGGTTTTGAATTGCTTTTCTAGAAACTTTCAGGCTCCCTATGAATTTGAACTGTAGCAGGGTTGTGATAGAAAATTTGAACACATATTCTCTGCAATGTCTTATATGTACTTAAAGCTTTTTTAAAAAAAATTCTTAATCTTAAATCGGTGCCTTTGAATTGGCTACTATTATGTTGCCTATTCCTGCTAAGAAATTGTTAGGTATCCTGCTTCTCTCTTAACCTATTTTTTTTGTTTAGTTCAGACTTTTTTTCCCAGGATCCCTATGGCCTGTTCATCCAAACCTCACCTCTCCCTCTAGTAATTTAAGAAAGAGATGGTACATGTTGGACTTCAAATAACAAATGATAAGAACAAATGCTTTATCTGATTCTTAGCAAAAAGCTTTCATTACTGGAAAAAAAAAAAAAAAGACCACCAACAATAAAACAATACCAAACAAGCAAAAAACAAAAGTGCTGGTGGTGAATATAAAAAGAAGACAGCAAAACCCATCTTCTTTTCCTATTCATCATGATAGCAAGTGATCAGATTCCCATTAGTTCAATTCCTGCCTGGAAGAATTATTCCATATTTCTTTTTACAATTAGGAAAAACTTTACCAACAACTAACAGGTAGGCTTTTTTTTTTTTTTTAAATTAAAGCAACATTTCCCAGCAATTTCAGACAAAGAAAATCTATCCTCCCTGCCTCTGTCAAAACTGTTGGATTAAACAGATTAAATACCATATTTGTATTTATGTCAGACTGTGTTTATAAGGCTGCTGTACTGTTCTCCAAGTAGAGCAGCCATTTGTAGCTGGGAACTCTTCTTTCCCTATCCTGTTTTAGTATAGCCGTATGAATCCAGACGAATATTTTCTTTTGTTTAAATCCTCCCCCAAAACAAAAGTAATTTCAAATGCGTAAGAATAAAATGTTGTGGGGTTGTTTTTTTTTTAAACTCTCAAATTTTAGCTTTCAGTTCATATGAAGAAAAATATTTTATTTCAGTTTGGCCACTGAAGCAAAAAATAAATTACACTCACAGTTCTAGCTCTTTCCCCAAAGAAAACAGACAAGACTTAAACTTGGTCTTTATATATTCCATTCAGCCCACTAACAACACTTGACTTCAAACAATGCAAAAGCAGGAGGAAACTTGCTCTGAATTCCCCTTTTCAAAGATAAGAACTCTTTCAGATACCATATTGGAACACTCTGAGCAGAAACCAAACAAGATAACTATTAGAAGACAATACAAGGAGTTCTAGCTGACCATGGGAATAATGTCTCAGTACTGAGAGGAGGCCTCCAAAACTGCTTTTTAAACAAATCTCCCCAGGTTTGTGAAGGGAATGTTTACCTTGCTAGATGGACTGCTTACTCCTCTTGTTCTCTCCTCACCCTTCCCCATTTTAATATCAAAATGACTTTTACTAGTTGTAGGAGCAAATTATTATTCGCTTGAAATGATCACACAATAAAAATGGATCATGTTATTTGTGCTCAAAACTATGAACCAGTCTGATTCCAACAATCAAGAAGTAAACAGTGTCATCTGTTAATTCTATGTACTGTATTGCACTCACAACAGTTACACCAAGAGTAGAAATTGAATCAGTCAAAACTACTTGAAAGTCTTCTGTGCGCTGTTACCGGTTCATTGGTGCACAGCAAATTGCTCAAAAAGAATTGGGATATCTGTGCTTTATCTGATAGTTTCAGAGCTATCCCCGTGTTCCCTGTTTTTTTATTTGATACTTCTTGGAATAGCTCTGAATCTCAACTCAAGTATTTTCAGTTCAGAATAATGCAGAAAGCCAATGTAAGGTTCACTGGAGTCTTGTTTGTTTCCCCCCTTCCCACTTTGTTCTGTCTTTCTACTTCTTGACCTCATTTTGCCTCCTCATTGTTTATTCCTGTTTGTCTCTTGTCTCATGTCTTTTTTTAATAGAACAGATTGACATCTAGAGATGTGTCCAGAGAAAGTTCGAGTTTAGTTCGGCTATAGGTTGAACCCAGTTACACTCAGTTGCTTCTTGGAATTCAATTTGCTTTACGTCTGGTAAAATAGGTAGAGAGGTTAGATTTGACTTAGCTAGGTAGTGCTAACCAATCTACCCCACCCTCAGTTTTTTCTTATGGAAAGTTTCACGATTCTAGAAGTTCTCCATACATTTTTTTCTGGTCTGAGGGTGAAAACATGCTCTATTATAAGCTTTGTGTAGGTTTATGAGTAAATTGATAGATGAGTAAGTTGCACAACAGAAAATATATTTTCTAAGTGGAGCACTCTGCTCATTTGTTTGCTCATCTTACTTTTTTGCTGTTGCTATCAGAATACAAAGTATCAATGGAAAACCTGTCATGCTTGATAGCTCTGTTTACAGAGTTTGAAAGAGATGAGGCTGAGAAAGGACCTCGTAACATGTAAATGTCAGCATTCTTGCTGGGTTTCACTCACATAACTGTACCTCATGTGAAAGGAATGTCTGCATATGAAATCTTGAATCATTCTTTGGTGTATGTTCTGCCCACAGCAGTAGAACCGGGTGAGCCAAGGTGAGTACTGAAGTGATTAACCCAAAGCAATGCAGCATGGCAGCAAAAGAATAATGCCTCAAGATCTGTTGGCATTCATGTTCAATTATTTCACTGATGGTCATCCTATTACTGGTTCACTACTATTGAAAATTTGCTATTACTGACAAAATTAGATAATTTTGCTGGCATCATCTGATGTCAAGTGTGCTGTGAGCTGTCCCTTCACACCGTTTTGGTTAACCGAAGTTTTAAAACTCTGCTTCCATGATGGCCTGGCCCAGTTCAAGATGGCACCATGGGCACAGGTGCATGTACCACTGTGGTGAGAGGGTGGGCAACCCCCATCCCACCAGGAAGCAAGTAAGCCAGGCGTCCCGGATATCCTTGTGAGGTGCAAGTTTTTGAAGGTGGTGGTGTGACTGACCAGGCCCTCCTTAGAACCGGGAAGCAGCAGCTCTTTGGGGACAGACGGGAGAAGGCGGCGTCGCTGAGGGAGGACGCGTAGATGAACCCTGCCGGCTTCACGCAGGGTGCCCTTCTGATACAAATCACTCCCAGCCCCCTTGCCCCTGCTGTATCCGTTCGCCCTAAGGTTGGCCCAGGGCAGCAGCGGTGCGCGAAAGGCTCGAAAGATCGGGCCCCGCCGTCGTAGTCGTCCTACCCTGCTGCCCTTCGCCGCCACGCGGGGCAGTGTGCGCCGCTGCCCCCTCCTCCACTGGCTGCCGCGGGCGGCACCTGGGCCCCGACGGCGCCGAGTGCTCGACGCTACGCTAAGTGCCCCCCCTTCCCCGGGTCCGGCCCTGGCGCTCCCCTTCAAGAGTCACCGCCGGGCAGGAAGGAAGGACGGACGGAAAAGAGGCGGAGCGGGAATCCGCCGCGGTACACGGGGCATTGTAGGCGGGTGCCTGCGGACCGGCCGGAGCCCCGCACAGGGGAGCGCAGAGCCCGGCGAAACGCGCAGGCTGCGCCAGGACTTAGTATGTGCCCGGGCGGCAGCGCGGCGCCTGGCGCTCCAGCAGCAGCTGCTCGAGGCGCGGCGGGGCGGAGGGAGGGCGGCGGGCGGGCCGGGCAGGCGGGCGGCGTGGCCAGCGATCTACCCGGTGGCCTCGCCCCCCGCGCCGGCCGCCCCTAGCGTAGAGCTGGCGGTGGTCCAGCCCCAGGGACAGGCGGACGAGGGTCGAGGGTCGGCCATGGCGAGATGCGACGTTGCCGAGGACCGCGGACCGCTGCNCCTCCTCTCCTTCCTCCTCCTCCAGCTGCTCATCCCGCCCGGCCGGGAGCTGCCACCGCCTCCCTAGCGCCGGGCGCGCCGCGGTCGGGGTCGCAGCCGGCGGCCGCGGGGTTTTCCTCGTTTGTTTGGGCCTTTTGTGTTGCGGCTTACAGTTGGCTAAGCACGGCCGGGCTGAATCGGGCCATTGTTCGGGACCCCCGAGCTCCCACGCTGCACATCTCTCGTCCCCTTCCCCCCCCCGATCCCCCTCGGTTTTTTGCCTGAGAAACCACATAACGTGCCTTTCCTCCACGCGAATCTGGGAGCTGTAAGCCGGACCGATTGCAAATGAAGTGTAATGCATTGTGGGACGTGTGTAAAATTGGATCATTCGAGGGGAAAAAAAAAAAAAAAGGACGGGACCTGCGGCTGGCTGCCTAGAAGAGGTAGCGGCGAGATGCGCGCAGGCTGTGCCCCGGCGGTACCCGTGCTAGGCTGATGCCCGGCAGCGCGCATCCAGCGAGCTGCGAGGCCTGACCCATGCTGCGGCGGGAGGATTAGGCTCGGGCATCCTCAGGATGAAGAAGACGCGGAGTACGACCTTGCGGCGGGCCTGGCCTAGCTCCGACTTCTCTGACCGGGCCTCAGACCGCATGAGGTCCCGCAGCGAGAAGGACTACCGGCTGCACAAACACTTCCCACCAGCATTTATTTCCCAGGCATCACGGGGCTACATGACATCAGGTTTGTAACATAATTTGCACGTACGGGAGAGCTTTGTTGCGAGGCTGCTACGGAATGTGTGTCTGGCCGGGAAGGCTGTGTTTGTGGGTACTGAGGGGAGCCTGCGACCTGGAGCCTAAGTTGTTATGTTTAATGGAAAAAAAAAAAAAAAAAAAAAGGCATACATCCACCATTTTGTACCTCTGCAAGATTCATAGCAGGGCCTTCGCAATATGGTGTTTAAAATCTATTAGTCGAGTGAAATAAATGTATGAGAGAAACAGTCGAGTCTCTCTGTCGTGGAAGGGCAGTTAAAAATGACTGGGTGCACAGAGCATGGAGCCCTTTGCTCCTTTTGTGCGTAAAAGCATGTGCTGGATATTTACGGCTGCCCCGCACATTCCTCTTTAAACGCAGTTTACTGTAGTTAACTCACTGGGCTTTCGTGTTTTTTTCCATTTCGGAAACGAAAAGGGTCACCTGTGACTGCAAACGCTTTTGCCTAGTTGCAGGTTCTTCGGGTTTCAGCTGCATGTTTCCGCAATGGCAAAGCAGGCTTTGGTGAAAATGACTGTAAACACATTTGCATTTGTTATTTGATGTGTAGGAGACCAGACCTGGGTGTGTGGTAGAACATACACGTGCATGTATGGTCGTTTGTTGATTGCTTTCAAGGGAACCCATAGGGAAATAACGGACACTGCACCAACATGAGAAAGAGAGCGCAAACAAAACAAAAACAGCACAGGGGAAGCCAGGCACTGGGGAGAGGCTTGGCCTCCACGGAGTGCTGGTGCAATTTTGGGAAGCCTCAGTAACGTTAATGAAAGCTGCTCCATCATTTTAATGCATTTTAATGGCCTCGGAATTCAGACATTTCATAAACACCTGAAGGAAGACTTGGGAAAATGCTGATATGGAGGGGACTGGGGGCAGAAAATCCTGGAAACCTCCTTTGTTGTTCTGCTGCTTGCTTATTGTGATGATCAGACATAACATTTCATTACTACGATGGCAAATTCCAATTTATCATGAAGGCACATTTTCCCTCTGAGGCTCAATTTAGGTTGAGTTGGCAGATTCCTTTAAAGGGGAAAAAGAATGGAGAGAGAGAAAGCGAAGGTATTTATTATGCATTACTGAAAATGTTTCCAGACCTGTGCCCAGTCCCCCCCACCATTTGTGATGCAAAGGTTGAGCCAAAGATTGTGATTGTCTGTTATATGCTCACTTTCCAATTCCTGTCTCTGATATCTCTGTAGTCAGGATTGGTTCTCGTGTTTTAAAAATGTCTTGTGACTGTTCTTTCTTTAACGCCCAAACACAAGGGATGCAGTATGCATTTTACTGAAGTGAAAATCAGCCTGTGTAAGAATATCGTGCTGTTCTGGCAATACCCATGTTGATTTTTCCCTGTCCTGGGAAGACACATATTGAGAGGAAATGACAAGAATAATTTATGGCTTGGACAGCTGAAGTAAGAGAGTGGTGGTGGTGGAGGGTGTTTCATTGGTGCTGCAGGACCTGAAAGCAGCTGGAAAGCCAAAGCTGTCCATATTGTGAAGATTTTTGTTGTTCTGTGTAAATACCCTGATGTTCCCACTGCAAGGTACACTGTGTTGGTTCTGTTGAAGTTGGTACTTTAAGGCCTTTCTTTCAGTGTGGAAGCCCGTATTTAGAAGAGCTCACGTGAGCATTTTGTGCCATGCGGTGTGGGTTTTTTGCTTGTTTTTTTTAATTATTCAGGGAAGCAGTCTGGCTCTGCAAAAGCTTTATCTTGGCGAGAATGGTAGAATCCAACCAGACACTCAAACACCAGCAATCTGCAGAGTTAGAGGTGTCACCCTGATTTTTTTGGCAGATACCCTCCATGGTGGGAGGCATAGATTTGTAATCTGCTATGAATGCTTTAATCTCTAGTCCCCCAGAATACCATGTTTATGAAAATACAGTGCACTGATTTCAGTTGCAGCAGCTGAAGAAGGACAAATGGTAGGATTGGTTTGAGTAATTTGCTAAAGTTGTAGGAGGGAGAATACATTGAAAATTAGAATCAGCAAATGTGTTTTGGATGGTTTGTGTCT
The DNA here is from genome assembly GCA_013399055.1 of Ramphastos sulfuratus. Classification (NCBI taxonomy): domain Eukaryota; kingdom Metazoa; phylum Chordata; class Aves; order Piciformes; family Ramphastidae; genus Ramphastos; species Ramphastos sulfuratus. Next base: position 85,135 of record WBNM01017742.1, on the reverse strand, counting down.
CTATTTTGTTGTTGTTGTGTTGTTTCAGTTTTTAATTAGACAACTTAGTAGGCTTTTAGCTGGAAGTGCAACTGTTCTCTCTTGATGGATAGTTTCTATCTGCATTTATTTTTAAAGGGTCATTGTCCACTGCCTTTCTAAATGTTAGTTTTGGGAGGAATGACTAGTGTGTATAAACAGTCTTATTATTTTATGGAAGCTCTCCTTCCTCACAGGAAACCTATAGGAAGTCCTCTCACATGAAAGTTGTGGGGATCAGGAGTACAAATGCAGTCTTTGTCACCCAGAAAGTTGTAGGAAAAAAAGTATCCCGAAGCACACTGGCTTTTAGGAGGGCTGAATTCTGTTTATCCAACCGTTTAACTTCATCACTATTAGTATTGTTGTGGTTCCCTTTTAATTAAATGCTGCATTGTTTGGGATGGGAGTGAAGGGTGGGAAAGAAACCTTCAAGTTTTGCCTCAATTACACTGCTTGGAGTATATGAAAAAGCAGGACAGTCAAATAGCCTTCAGTAATCTGCTAAAAAGCTTGAACTGTTAATATTTGAGTATGACTGAATGGGACATGGAGAATTGTGTATATATTCTTTCAGCACAGAGAAATACTGAGTAATGTCGTTGCAGTCAATGGTGTGGTGTTTTATTTGGGGAAAATAGAGTCTCTAAGCAGAAGTATGTTTACAGTGGAAGTGCAGACCTCATGCCAGACTGGTAAAGCACGCCTGTCTTAAACAGCCTTTTCAGTAAAACTGAGTAAGGGCTGGTTTGATACTTTATTGATTAGAAGCAGCATTGGTGATTTGCAGTCAGATTTTCAATACTTGGGCAACGAGCTGTCCATAATTATTGAAAATTGATGCAGACGTAAGGAAGTGGGGAGGAAAAAAAAGCAGGTAATTTTGAAAATTACACATTTTTACTGCTGAATAATCTCTTGATAAATGCTATTAAATCGGCTGTACTCCGGGGTTTCTTTAGGCCTCCTAGCAACCACCAGGTTCAAAGGCCATGCAAGGAGTTCATTGTTCATGTGGAATATTAATTTCCCAGTGGAGGACTGACTTGGTGAAAAAACACTGAAAAAGAAAACTACAATAATATAGAGCTTTGACCCTGTGTGAAAAGAGATGTTGGAAGTTTGAATTCAATAAAATTTATACACATTACCGAAAAGGGGGAAAGAGACTTGAATTTTTTGATAGATTGTTGCTTTATCGAAGGGAAAATAAGGAAGTTGTATGAAACTGCCTAACAGGGTAAAACTTACTGAAACTTAGGAGAGCTCCAAACAGTCACATAAAATAATATGTATAGCTTTTGATATGTTGGAATTTTCTTGCCTTTTTTTCTCCCCTCCTAAATAACGAAGGCAAATCCTGGGTTTTGTTTTAGTGGAGAGAGGAACTTTACCCGTGGTTGACCCAGCCATTACATGTTAGCAGAACTGCATAGTACTCTGGAAAGAAGTAATTTATTCTGCAGCCTTCCTTGAGCTACTTTAAATGAAGATCTTGGTGTTGGAGGTAATGTGTCAGTTTGAGATGGACTGGTGTAGGGTAACAGTCTAGCACAGGTAATGTGAAGGAATGTCTGAAGAGTTTTATACAAGAGCCAAAACTGATTCCAAAGCATACTTGTTTGAAGTACTTCTAAAATGTTTGCAATTACTTTATTGCTATAAAATTTCCTTTTGGTTTTGGTGCTTCAAAGCTGAAGGATAAAATTCAGTCTCAGTGTTGCCTGACTGCTATTGGAGTTTCATTACCTAGTCGAGCAGTAGGGAAAGAGAAGTATGTGACACTGCAATCTGACTGATGGTATCTGTGTGCAAAATAAAATTTGTAGGAGGGAAGGATATCCTCATTCTCTGTTCCATGGACGTTTGATTGAAGGTCTAGGACTGTCTCTTCAACCTCCTTGAACAGTAAGAAGAAACTTGAGTCATTTTAGTAAATGCGAGAGTCCTGAGCATTTTAATTTTTACCTTTTTTTTTTTTTTTTTTAAAGCTTGAACATCTAATAAAAAGTAATACTTGGAAATAATCATCCATGATCTGAAGAACTCACTTTAACATAATTGAGAAGTGATAGATACATGCAAAGCCTTGAAGTTCATTCAGTTCTTCTGTTCTTCATTCAGTTATCTAAAGAAATACGTTCTAGCTTGAAAGTAGCTGTATTGTAATTAATATTTAATGGAATAATCAGTATTGCATCACCTTTTTTTTCTGAGTGATATTAAGAAACACCTTCCATTTAATCTGTTTAACAGTAATGTGATTGCAATCTCCTTGAATTCTGAGTAGTTTTAGGCTGTCCTAACAGACCTCTAACTGGAATAGTAAAAACTGAGAGCCTGTAGGTGTCACTGACTGGCAGGACTAACTCTTGCCTCTCGGCTCCTGTTCCATGTCCTTTGCTTCAGTCTTTGCTGATATGATGAGCCCCAAGTGAGTCACTCCATTCAGTTACTTCAGGGGCTATGCTTGCTTTATTGTTTGGGGAGTTGCTCCTGGGCTTGCTGAGCTTTCCAGTCCCTTTTGGCCTTTGCAGCATCCACTAACTTTGACAGAGAAATAGGAACTTTCACAACATCCTAATCAGGGGAAGGAGTCTAAGTGTGTCTAACTTGAACAAACTTGGTCCAAGTTCATGGACCAGTCATTTTTGTGCTTTCTAACTCACTTTGTTTTCCCTCTGGTTTCCTGCCTAAAAAAATGCAACAGAAAATCTTCCCTCTCCTTTTTTTGTAGAATCCCGTTTTTCACTCCTGCAGTTGCTTGTGCAGTACTGACTCTCATACACCACTGTGCCTGTGTGTTATGCTACTGTCTCAATGCATGGCCCTTTTCTACCAGATACTAAGATATTTTCTTCATATTCTTGACTTCACTTTTAGACCAAACTGTGAACAGTATCCTGTGCATTATTTGTGGGTTCGCTTGACCAAACTGCAACTGAGTACATATTGCTCTTCCTGGCTGTTGAGACTTATGAGCAAGGGCATCTAGAGTAGCTTTTTTGTTCATTACATTCAAAATAAAATCTAAGAGAAATGAATATAAGAAAGAAATGCAAGTCTGTCTGTGGCTATCTTACCTAGACCTATTCAGATTTCTATCTCTGCTTTAAGCACTCATCCCTGCAGGGTTAGGTTTCAGGTTATTCCCCACCCCCCCCCCCCCCGCCTCTGTTGTTGCTAGGATTTAGTCACCATGTTCTCTCTGTGGGTTTGCTTGGACCTTTGGACCGGTCACCAGAGAGCGTCTTCTCATTGGCATTTGGACAGATGTATTGGTTTAAACTTGAATTTCTTAATGTGTTTTCCAGTAGTCCTGTGATTGAAGTAATTTGTTATATGCACACTAGACATTATGATAACCTACTGAACATTCAGGAAGCTCCTCTTTCAAGAATAGACAAGGGTTCAGAATAAACACAGTACTGATTCATCACAAATAGCTCCAAGTCTTTCACAGATGTAGAAATTCTACTCTGTCTTTGTTAGCAACATTTGATAAACCTGAAGGGTGTTGAGTATCTTGCCATTTTGGAATTGAATAGCAGCCACATCTTTGCAAAATGCAGTACTTGTTGGAGAAGCCTGAAATGTGAGAATCTTGCAGATCACCTTGGTTTAGTCCAGTGACCTACTCACTTGTGAACAACAATAGGCCTTCATTTGTATGCAGGACAGTTCATCCCAATGTAAATTACCATTTTTGTAACATTCTTGCACAGTTTAATGAGGTATAAGTACAGTCAGGTATGAAGACTGAAAAGTTGGTATTTTGATAAGTACGTTGTAGAAGTCCTCAAAAAAAGGAGTTGCTTTTCTGTGTTTGGAGGAGCTTCTTTAGCATGGCTCATAATCTTTAGCAGGTTGTAGATCTCTCTGAATATCATTAAAATTGAATCAGCATCATATCACCTAAACTCTGGGCTGTGATTCAAGTGCAGCAGTGCTGAAAAAAAATACTCAGATAAATTTACTCTTGACTCCTCCTGAACATGCTTTTACCTGGTTGGAAGAGGACAGTTTTACTGTCATGACGAAAATTTATCAGCTTTTACAACTTGCCTAAGAATTATTAAATAATGAAATATTAATTGTGGTTTCATTTTCCTTGGAGAGTGTGATACATTATATTATTTTAAATGATCAAGCTACCTCTAGATTATCAGAACTGGGTTTTTAATGATTCTGGTTGAGTACATGTAAATCTGTGGCTAGAAATATGTAAAAAGTTAGATACTTCTTAGAAAGAAGTATGAATGAATACTTTGTGCAGTACTGCCTAACTATTTGGTTTAATTTGCACCACAAAAAAGGAAAAGGAGTAATAGATAGGTTAAATATGAGGACAGGAAGCAGTAATGAAGATTGAGAGCTTCTCTAAAAGTCTCAGGACACTACTATATGCTTCTGTACTTGTCCTTCTAGTAATTTTTTTATGTCGAGGCCAGTGGCAGAGTACTCATAGGTAAGATGCTTGTATATTTGAGGTCCACAGCTCTCTCAGACCAGCATTTGTTGCTCCCAAATGATTGCATGTAGCTATGATGAGAGTATGAAAGTTGTTTATAACTATTTGCTTTCTTTTTTCAGCACACGTATCGTGTTTGCTGCCTTACTGATGCTGTTTTGTGTCTTACTCTTGGATAACAGGTGCTGGAACTGTCTTGCTCAAATAGACTGTGGAGGAGAGAAGAGGGGAGAGAAAAAAAAATTAGAGGAAAATCTGGCTTTACAGGAAGCATATTTGCACATGTGGCATAATGGAATGGGTAGAGCAGTCTAGGTTAGACAGAGCTCTGGACTGTGGCAGCTTTTAGAGAGTCTGCAAAAGGTAGCCAAAACAAGAAAAAATATTTTCAACTGGCTTGAATTAATTGTAAAAAGTTTCCCTTTTCTTTCCCCCAAAGAGAGATTAAAATCACTGAGTTTGAAAGTCAGGAGGTGAGGGAGGTATTCCCAGTTGTCAATGGTGATGTTTGTTTTCCTGAGCATTTTATCTGTTTCTACAGTTTCCTACACTTAGATTTTATTCCGTGCAGTAGGAAGAGAATAAAATTGTGTTCTGTACATATTGCCACAGAATAGCTGCTATCTCAATGCAGGCTGTGAATTGATAATGGTGGGTATGAATGAACATCCAAAAATAGGTGTATTGTGTGTAAACAGAGCAGTCCTCATTCTTCAAGATGAAGTCCTGCATTGAGTTCAACCTTTGGATGCCAGTGTTCATAAGAATTTTCTGTCTCACCTTCCTGCAAGCTGACAAAGTTCTGTTTATAAGATTAGCAGTAAATGGTATGAAGTGATTGTTATTCAGGATTGTATCACTTCTCATGTGAACCAGCTCCTCACAACCCAAAGATAGTTCTGTTTTTCATCAAATTGTAGATGATGTGATTCCTATAATTTTAAAATACAGGGGTGGTTCTCATTACTTCAGTAGGAGGTACTATCTACAGGAGATAGCTGCAAATGCACTATTAGAAATTTCAGGTTGTGGTGTTGAAAAAAACACATCTCAGGGGTTTTATTGGATGTGATAAGGTGTGGAAACAAGACAAAAGATGAAGTATGAAAAATTTATTTGAGGAGCTGCTTTTGAGTTTATAGACTTCTATGTAGACCTTTGATTGTTGAGGGTAGGGATGACCTATTTGTTGCATATGGATTTTGGGTATTGCAAAAAAAAAANAAAAAAAAAAAAAAAAAAAAAAAAAAAAAAAAAAAAAAGAAAGTTTGATTGTATTTATACTAGGTCTTTTTATGTGGTGAAAGTAGCAAGAAAACAGACAGCAGAGGCATTTTGCAAATCTTCCATTTTTGTATCTGTCCTATAAAGTTACACCTTAATTGCTCTGTGATCCATTAGAGGTATTGGTGACTAGGCAGTACCTTGTACGCTTTAGCTTTCAGCTGAAATGATAAGACAGCAACTGTTTCTATTTAAGTTTTCCTTTACAAGATTTGTCCAGTTACCCTAGATGAACTGTAGCCCTGTCTTTTCCTTATGCCTTTCTGACTAGGGGTTTTATTTTTTAGTAGTGTGTCTAACATTAGAACAGATTCCTGGACACTAATTGTTGTCTTCCCAAGCATGATGGAGAATGCAGCTGCAGTTTGTCTAGGATGTTGGAACTGAAGCAATATAAGATTCTCTTCCTGAGTTTGGGCACTGTCTTCAGTGTGGTATGTGTATCCATGAAGCATCTCTCACACTCTACTTGTGCTTGGAGTGTTGATAGTGAGTAGAAATCTGCATTCAGTGATCTCAGAACACCTTTTCCAGCTATTATTTATTTTCCAGCTGCATTGTTTAAAGAAAAATAAAATAATAATACCCCTTTGTGGTGAATTTGACCTCAGCATTTTGAGCCCCCAAGTGTATAATAGACAATTCAGAAATAATTAATGTGGCCTGGAAAACCCAAAGTTCAGTATGAAAGCTGAGTTCATCATAACACAGGAAGCTGTGCTGGGAGAGCCTAGATTATATAAACTAGTTTTCTTGCCTATTTGTGTTCTTTTAATTTCCTCCATAATTTCCTATGAATTTCCTGTTGATGACCTGTGACCTAGTTTCAGGAGATGAACTTCTGACTGTGTGTGATAACATTTTAAATGCCATGTAAATTGGACCGTTTATCTTATAAGCCAGTAAAGATGATATACTAAATTTCATTGTGGTACTTAACTTTGCCTCTTAAATTTTCACTGTGTTTTAGAGCAAATTACCATTCCTCATTTTCATAGGATATTCTAAATTCTGCTCTCCTGAGAATTTACATTCTTGGATCATACAGAGACCTTGCTTTACTGCACATAAGCCTTAATCTAAATATTTTTTTAAACAACATGAAGCGGAAATATATTTTCCAAGATTTTCTTAAGATTTTTGTGCTTTTAGGTGTAAATGCTTCAAGGCTGGCTGGGCAAATAGAGGGAACAGAACATTCAGAAGAGAAGGTTTATTCGCTTTAAGTTTGAAATGGTTGCAACCCTCATGCACAAACTGGGCATATCTGCAGCACTTCTCTCCACCCAAGGGGTGGATACCACTGCCATGGAAAGTTCACCCACAGCCCAAGTGGTTCCTCGGCCTCTAGTGTTAACTATAGGGCAAGTTTGCTGACACAGAGATGGATCACAAGTGGAAGCAGCATGATTTGCTGCTGTTAGTCCATGTGCTGACTCCGTTCCTTTGGACTACTCCAGTCCAAAACTATGAACAAAGGAAATCCAGCGTTGGGAATTATTTAAAAGTTTGTATTGTGTTCCTAGGCTTTCAGTTTCTGCTCGTATTGTGGATGGATGTAGCTACTTTCTTGCCCTTCAGAATTTGCAGTTGCACATGTTATATTGGTTTATGATGGAAATCATGAATTCTTAAGGAAGTTATGAGGAGTGGTGTCTATGTATGTACATAGTCAAATAGGGTAACTGCATTGAAAGTACTAGAAACCAGGGTTCAGTGAAAATCTTTGGGTCTTCTGTATGGGAGAGGTGTCTTTCTATAGGCATTGAATTTCAGGAGTGAAATCTTGACATTATGCAGAAATCCCATGCAAACACAAGAATGGATCTGCTTGAAATATTTTCACAGAATACAGATGCAAAAATTTTTTTTTTTTTTTTTTTTCCCCAACCAGCTCTAATGAAATGTCAGCTTCTGAATAACTTTTTAGAATTTCTCTGGGCAGAGATATAGCCTCTCTAACCAAACATTTTGCAGGGCTGTGTTTGGTGGTTGTTGTTGGGGTTTTGTTTGTTTGTTTTGTTTGTGTGTTTGTTTTTGTTTGGTTGGTTTGGTTTGTCGATTTGTTTTTTTGTTTTTGTTTTGTTTTATTCTTTTATTTCTTTTTTTTTTGCCTTAGAAAATTCTTGTATTTTCCTTAGAAAATGCTAGGTTCAGTCTGTATCATTATTTTAAATGCAGAAGTATTCTTCTGTAACTGAGTATAAACTAAGGAATCTTTTGTAAAACTCATTTTAAAACCCACCTTTTTTACCTCTTTTCACAAGAGGGCGAAGCAGCTCTGTAAGGTATTGTTTATTTTAGAGCCATATGCAGTAGCTTTTCATCGGACACTTGGTCTGCTGCATTGCTCTATGCTGCATAGTAGAGCAGAGTTTGCGTAAGTTTATTAAATTTTGTGTTGCAAACCTCTAGTCTCTGCATGTATGCCAATTGTTACACATGAGAATGCACACTAATTCCCCAAGGATCAGGCCCTGTCCTGTACTGGGAAAAGGGCACAAATTTCTGTTTGTCTGTTCAGGTAGGAAACTTTAAAACCCAGCAGTACTACTTCCCTGAACAATACAGATACCCGTCTGTCTCTTACATATATTCTTTGCCTACACCAGGGATTTGGGAAGGCTGAGGAGGGTGTAGCAGTAACCGCTGAATAATGCTCGCTTTTAATTGAAGTCAGCCTTTGAGTAAGGGCCACAGACTGGACAGTTAGAGAAACTGGGGCAGGCTTACCAGAAACAAGGGCAAATGTGACAGCGGAGAACAAAAGAGGGAGCTGTGGGCAGAGTTGCTGTTCTGCTTCTGTTCTTACATCCCCAGCTCACTCTTAGATTTTGATTAGAGGTGTTCAGGGCCAGGTTGGATGGGGCCTTGAGTTACCTGGTCTAGTTGAGGAGCATCCCTGCCCAAGGCAGGAAGGTCAGATTAAATGATCTCTTAAGGTCTCTTCCAGCCTAAGCCATTCTATGATTTTAGTAATTTTAACTTGCTGGATTTAAATCAGGACCATTACTCCTTCACTTCCATGTCTCTGGGCTCATTTCAAAGGCTAAAAATTGATACAACTTTTTTCTGCCTATCAGATGATAATCTTCAGTTTTCATCCTAGTGCTGATTGTTCCAAATAGAGCCATAGGCACGCAGCAGTACAGTGCATTCAGTTTTTAATGGTTATCCCTTTTTATCCTAACAGTGTTCCATTTTACACATCTTTGAGAAATGTACTAAAGTAAAATGAAGTGTTTCACTGTAGCTTGCATTTAAATCATGAAAAGGTTACGTTAAAAACACTGAGGAAAAAAGCTTTACCTGCATGTATCATTGTAATTCATTCACTAGTTAATGGAGCAGTTGAATGAGATGGTGCTTTTCAAGCCATGAGAAAGCATGTAAAATGATGTTGGATTTTACTCATGGTTTGTTTTCAAACCAAGCTCTGCCGATACTAGACATGGAAAAATTGCGGTGGTGCAACTGCCTTCAGGAATTAACATTTTATCTCTAATTAATTAACATTTTAAATTAACATTTTATCTCTATTTAGCAGTCTTTACTGCTAAGACCAGCCCTTAGGAACCTCAGTCTCTAGAAGCAAGGGAGCAGAATGGAGGGAAGAGGACACTCCACTAGTCAGTCAGGACTGGGTTAGAGATCACTTGTGCCAAGTGAAGACACACAAATCCATGGGCCCTGGTGGGTTGCGTCCACGAGTGCTGAGAGAACTGGCTGATACTGTTGCTGAGCCTCTCCATAATTTTTAAAAAGTCATGGAGAACAGGAGAGGTGCCTGATGATTGGAAAAAAAACAGTGTCACTCCAATCTTCAAAAAAGGCAAGAAGGAAGACTCAGGCAACTACAGACCAGTCAGCCTCACCTCCATCCCTGGAAAGGTCATTCTGGAGGCCATCTCTAACCACAAGGAAGAGAAAAGGGTTATCAGGAGTAGCCAACAACCAAGGGAAGATCTTGCTTGACTAACCTGATAGCCTTCTGTGATACCATGACCAAATGGGTAGACGAAGGAAGGGCTGTGGATGTCATCTACCTTGACTTCAGCAAGGCTTTTGATACTGTCTCCCACAACATCCTCATATATAAGCTCAGGAGATGTGGCAGTTCAGAGAGCTGTCATCAAGGGCACAGATTCAAATTGGAGGCCTGTAGCCAGTGGTGTTCCACAGGGATCAGTACTGGGCCCAGTTTTAATATCTTTATTAACAACCTGGATGAGAGCAAGTTTGCTGATGATACAAAACTGGTGGGGGTGGCTGACAGCCTGTCAGGCTGTGCTACCGTCCAATGAGATTGGGACAGGCTGAAGAGATGGGTGAAGGCAAACCTTATGAAGTTAGGACAAGTGCAGGGTCCTGCATCTGGGGAGGAATAACAACAGGCACCAGTACAGGCTGTGGGCTACCCTGCTGAAAAGCATCTCTGTGGAGAAAGATCTTGGAATCCAGGTGGACAGCAAGTTCTGCATGGACCAGTAATGTGCCCTTGTGGCCAAGAGAGCCAGTGGCATCCTGGGTGCACCAGGGAAAGTGTGGCCAGCAGGTCTAGGGGGATTCTTCTTCGCCTCTGCTCTGCCCTGGTGAGACCACACTTGGAATACTAGGTCTAGTTTTGGGCTCCCCAGTTCAAGAGAGACAAGGACCTGCTAGATAGAGTCCATCAGAGAGCCACAAGGATGACTGGGGGACTCGAGCATCTCCCCTACAAAGAAAGACCGAGAACCCTGGGGCTGTTTAGTCTGGAGAAGAGAAAACTGAGAAGAGATCTTATGAATGTATACAAATATCTGAGGGGTGGGTGTCAAGTGGATGAGGCCAGTCTCTTTGGATACAAACTGGAACATAGAAGGTTTCACTTCAACTTGAGGTGACACTTCTTTACAGTGAGGGTGATGGAGGACTGGAACAGGCTGCCCAGAGAGGTGGTGGGGTCTCTTTTTCTGGAGACTTTCCAAACCCTTCTGGGTGTGTTCCTGAGTGAACTACCCTAGGCGATCCTGCCTCCAGGTGATTTCTGGAGGCCCCTTCCAACCTCTAAAGTTCTGTGATTCTATAATCTCCAGTAGCAAGTCAGCTTTAAACACACTTTTTATAATCAGAGCATTTAGCCTGTGTTTTGCAATCTAGATGGATGCATGTATGTGCTCACTATGCATAATATTGGAAGGGCTGTTTTGTAATGAGGGACCAGCAAGAAGGGAAAAAAAAAAAGAAATCTATAAACTGCTCTAGTATACACTGCCATGCCATGACAGTTCAGGGTGATGGTTTTCCTGGCAGAGCTGAAAGGACTGTGGAAAGTTTTCCTTTCTTTACCACGAGTGAGAACCTAAGAGTTGCTGTGCCACTTAAGACCCAGGTCTGTCTTGCCCATTCTGCTGTGTCTGGCTATGGCCACAAAGAGGTGCCCAGGGCAGTGGAAGAAGAGAGCAAGTGCATGTGGTGCTTCCCCAATCCTCAGCAATCCTCAGTAGGTTTCTCTTGCAGGTACACTCTGGTACCTGTGTGTGCATTATCGGTACCGAGCTTGCGTTAGGTCTCATCCTGTCCTTCAAAGCATTTCTCACTAATGAACAATATATGCCCATGTGAAGAAGATTTTGAGGCTCCTAATATTTTGGTGATGGAAAAGCAGCACAGATCAGTTCTTGGGTAGAGAGGCAGCACCAAACCTCTCTCTCCAAATACAAAACACAAATTCTGGATTCCTGTGACTGGGATATTAATAGTATTCATGTCATCCTACATTCTTCTCTAAAGTCAAGAAAGAAGCATTTTTTTAATTGTTTTTGTAATTCCACTTACTCCTTCTTTCACTTTTTTTATTCCCTTAGTTCCTCTCTTTCCTTCCCCTCTGAATTCTGGGCATCATGAGCCATCTCATCTTGAAGGTGACACATACCTAGATGAAAGGCTTGCATTAAGCAGGAGTTCCTTGTTATATCAATTCTTGACATTCAAAAAATGTCAGCTCCTGATTCATATTGCAAGCAGGATCTGGTGCCAAAACGTAAGTAATTTCCAAGTGTTCTGCTTATTAACAAGGCAGAACTGCTCTTTCGAGACACAGTTGTGCTGAGAAAATACTGCAGAAGTGGATCCTAATGTTTCATGTCTCAGGGGTATTTCCTTTCTTTATTTTGGAGGCTCATAAGATTAATCTTCTTTGAGAGGTAATTGTTCAGCTAATGGCTAAAGGCCATGATTTTCCCATTTGGCTTCCTGAGCTTGTGACACATTGGGTGTCCCAGTGAAAGTGCTGGTTTTTGTAGGAGCCAAACGTCAACATCTCTGTAAATTGGGCTGTGGAGATCTCAAAATCCACGCGTGGATTTGCATCTGGGCCTTGACTGACCCCATCCATGTGCTCAGCAGATAGGCTGCCTTTGAAAATGGCGATGGAGTGCAAAGATGAATACTTGTCTCATCGCCGTCATCTCTGTGCAGAGCTGCCACCAAACTTATGTCCCCAAGCCATATTTATTCATAAACCAGCCTCATAGAAATATGTTTTCTGAAATGGATTTCAGGAGTGTTGTTTAAGTGTGGAAAGAAACAACTGCATGTGCTGGTTCCTGCACTGATGCTCCATGACTGTGCTGCACATGGTCCAGCCCTGCCAAGGGATGCTCATGGGCATCATCTTTTTTTGCTGTGTATGTGCAAAATAACTTAACTCTGTGTGTGTGTTGAATGGCATAATATATTAGTATAGGTTATATATAATTTAACTCTATACTTACATTCTTTTTAAGACTGGCCTCTCTTAAGTTCCACCCTTCTTCTGAAATTTTAATGTTTTACTTAATATAGCGTCAAAAGCACATTAATTTCATATATTCTGTTTGAGGAGACTGTGCTGTATACCAGTGTGAGTGTATTTTGTTTATACTTTATGTACTTCCACAGGTGTTTAATTTAGATGTGCATGCTGTTAGTAATGGTAATTGATGTTGCAGATATGTTCCCTAGTAAGACCAAAATATAAACATTGTGGGGGAAATTAAAATGATAAAAACAATAGGATTAAAACAGTAAAAATGTAACATTTTAGTAAGGGACTTCAGTTTAAAAAAAAAGTAGCAAGAATTCCCTCTTAGCAGTCTTTGAATGGTCCTTGTTTGATCTGTAGAAGTGCTGTTAACCACTGCTGTAGCATCAAGTTTGTCTCAGGAGATTGACTTTTTTTTTTTGTTTGGTCCATAGTCTGATCTGTCTACATAGTGTATGCTTAATCAGAGTAACATATTACATGTAACAAGTTACATGTTAAAAAAAAATAGCATGTTAAATTCTAGCACACAGTAAGAACATATTAAGTGTTCCTCACAGGATCTAAAACCTTTATTTTGTGAACTCCTGAAAAGCAGTATTAGCTAATCTAGAAGCAACAGCAGAGGCCAAATGTCAAATGTTTAATTTGACTTCTGTAATTGTAGGATTATTGAAAATGACCTGAGACCACAGGGTCAGATTCTTCTTTGTGTACCAGTGCAATTCTGTTGATTTTTAACTGAGTTGTTGCTAGTTTATTGCAGCGTGAGAGCAAAAGCAAGGCCTTTGAGTCTATGGCTGGCAACAGCAGAATAGTTTCTCTAGACAAGAGCCAGGCAACGGAACTGCACTTGATGGTGGTCAGGGAGGACCAAGGATCATTTGCAGTTTGCAAATTAGCACGCTCTAGTCTCCATTCATTAGTGGTGTTGGTTTATTCCTAACTGTTTGATTTCAAGGGAGATATCCATGCTCACATGGAGTAACACCATGTCTGTGAAATGGCATCATGGAAGTGAACAGTGTTATTATTGTGACTGCATTGGTCTCACTGTGGTTTGCACATGCATATAAGCTGGTGAACCCCTGCTTGCATAAGGGGCAAAAGGGGAGATAAAGCACTTGGTGTTCATGTGGATGCAAAGAAGACCCCAGGACATTTTTATGTCAAAACGTTGTAGGTAAGGGAAGGGAAATAACTGGAGCCTAAGGTGATTATTGCTGAGTATTACTTGTGGGCAATCCTAAAATCTGGGCAGAGTGCCATGTTTTGTGGTAAGACGTCATGCCTTGCTGAAACATGCTATGGTGTGACACTAGGGAGTTTATCTTTCCCTCCTTTGACCCTGAGCTGCATCTTGCTGTCATTGCAATATGACAGTCCCTCCCCTTGATTTTACCAATAATTCGAAGGTCAGAGAATTGGACCGGAGGCTGATACTTAAGTGAAGCAAAAGTAAACAGACATAAAACTCAAGTGTTCAGTGGGGGATTTCTCTGAGCGGAGGCTACAGGCCTTTTTCCAGTGGTTATTCACAACTAGCTATTAAAAGCAAGGAAAGTCAGGAAGCTTTTGTGAGCTGGTTTTGCCATTATTTTCCTTCATAGAGCTTTTCTCACTTGTGGGTACTCTGATGTGTCTTTGTATGGCTGAACTTTGGTTTCAGTCTTTCCTCAGTACATCTTGTGATGGGTCACCAAATCTTGTGGGGATATATGACCTTTTAAACTGCTCTTCCTCTGCTTGATAATGTCCCACAGTTAATATGTGGAAGAATTGACAGTGCAGGGTTAAGAGAGACTGCAGCGTCACACCACATGTTCCATTGTGAAACCAAACCCTACCAAAAGTCTACAGATGTGTCTGTTAGATATATATGGGGGCCCTTATGTCGAAGTATTTAATTTACTTAGTAGTTAGATTATAGAAAAATTATGGTTAAACTCAAATGTTTTATTAAGAGCAAAAGATTTGTCTTGTTAATGCCAATTTCAGGGCTCTAACAAATTCTTCTGAGATTTTCCCCTGCTTTTTCGCAGTGGAGAGAAGTAAGATGGTTAACTGCTAGAAACCTGTAGGTTGTACTCGGTTTTGAAGCATAACTGCTCCTTTCTGCGTTTGGTCTAGGGTAATTTATTTCATTCAGCTTCCGGGGGAACCCCGGATGTATAGATGTTAAAGGAATGGGTCACAAATAAAGTTGGAACATTCAGCAGCATTTCACAACTCTGAAATGGAATACATGAAGTGAAGTGTTAGCAAATGTTTATATAGAACATGCTAGGGTGTTACATGGAACAGTTGTACCTCTCTTATCTCAGGCACATATCTCGAGCTAAAGCCAAGTGGCTTGCAGGTTTAAATTGCTCAGTATTTTTGAAGTCAGTGTGGTAATGAAATATGTTAAACAGCTGAGGTTTATGTGTGAGCATTGGGTGGTTTTTTTTTTTTTTTGCCTGACTACTTTATATATTTGAAGACACAAAGATCATACAGTCAGAAGAAAAATACTGAAGTCTAATGAGTTTAATTGCAAAGAGCTGATGTTTGTGGATGCTCTTTAGCATTTGCAGCTCACCTTCTCCATTTTTAAAAGTCTTTCATTTGAAAATATTTATGATATCTAAGAGTGAATCCTACACCCCCCCTCTTTCACAGCCATTAAAGGCTCTGAGAGTGGGGTTGCTGTTTCCATGGTCAGGAGCAGAATGTTGGAACTCTGATGGCCTGCCACCAAGCCTGTGTGACCAAGTGTTTGTGAATGATGGGAATACTGTACACTAATATTTATTGGATGTGTTGTGGCTCCTGCTGTGTTGTACACTTGTAAAATCTGCCTGAAACCAGCTCAGAGCAGCAGTAAGAATACATTGAGACTCTTAAGACATGACTTATTTCTAGAGATCTAGAAATCATAGTTATGCTCAGATCCTTCTCAGTACACATGGGTTTGTTGTTTTGGTTTTGTCCTTTGAAAAGCAAAAGACATAACATCCTAATGCAAGCTGCAACAGCAGAAGTTCATGTTTCTTGTATAGTTTAAAATGGAAGAAATATTTTTCTTTTAGTGTGAACCACTAAAATTAGGATCTTATGGTGCTTGTCCTCATTTTTGCGATGACAAGATAATGTCATCTCATTTGCAGTGGTGTCTCCCATTGTGATTGCAGCTGTAGCTTACGTGGAGGAATAACATCAGACAGCAAATTAATATTGGATTTATAGCTTTTATTAGGATAGTTCATCAAACAGGAACAGACAGCTTTTCATATGACATAAGGAAATGCTCTGTGGCTCATGAACCTTGGAAAGACTTTGCAAGTCAAAGGTGGGATGTGCTTTGTGGTGGTCTCAAAGCATCAGCAGCATGACATCAGTGGATGCCTTTTTTGTGGTCTTAGTGGTAAGCATACGTGCTTTGAAATTACTTCTTTTTTTATATCAGATCTAGCACTCCTGAACTTCCTATGCTTCTCATCTTGAGTAATCAGAGGTTATTTTTATTTTCTTTCTTTTCAGTGTCTTCACTCTTCCATTTCACTCCCCACACTGCAGTTGGGAATAGGTAATTTTATTCCGTATTGTAACCAGTGAAGCCACAGAAGCAGATACTTATTTGTAGCCAAATAGACAGGGAACCCAGCAGCATGGCAGTATTTTAAGTGCTGGTTTGTAGTATCTCAATGCTGCCTTCCATATTTGGCAGTACTTTGCTGACTTCCATGTTGTGATACTGAACATCCTTCTTGCCTTGCCCCTCCAGACATTGGTCAAGTGCACCTCAGGTCTAATAAATTTTAGAAATTTTGATCATGCCCCTGGCTCTTGAGAGAAATGGCTTGGCATCAGTTTTACCAAGGGGAATTGAATCTGGTAGGAGCTCAGCTGTGGTGCTTAGAGCAACAGCCAGACAACTGCCAATGGAGAAACAGCTCAGGAATCCTGAAGCCAAAAGTACTAACGTATTGAGAGATAAAATGTGTTTTTGCAGTATTTATAGTATTTTTTTTTCCAAATATCACTTGCAAATCTTCACACCAATGAAATAAGTTGTATTTTTGTGTCTCCAAGAGAAACAAACTGCGGTTTTGTTTGTTTCCTTTATTGCTATCTTTAAGGTATCCTTTGAAACGTCTTCAGAAATCTCAGGAATATCTATGTCCTGACAGTGAGTGGCTATATTCCAAGTTATTTCCAAAATAAAGTCTTTACTGATTCCTATGCATTTTGTCAGCAGCTTTCAGATAGTTTCCTGTGATGTTTGTAGGCGGTTCGGTGTATAAAATATCAACAAGTATGAGGAGAATATTAGAAAATCAGATTAAGCCACTGATTCTGAGTTACCTGCACATGTGCTTTACCTCAGCTTCTCTCAGATGAGAATCTATCTGTCCAAGACACTGTTGCTCCTGACCTTTACTCTGAGACTCTCCCGCCTTTATTTCACCCTCAGCTCTGCTGGGCTCTCTGCCCCCAAACAGTGACCTTACTTTCAGGAAAGATCCCTTCCCACAACTTTGCTTTCTACTCCCATATCATACAGGCAGAGCTTGAAGCGCAAGGCTTTGAAGGTTTTAGGAAGCAAGACCAAGTTTGCTTTTACAGAAGAATCAAAATGAAGCTCTGAGTAGTAGCAAGACCTATTGGATTTTGGGACACAGGCAATTGCTCTTCAGGTTCACTTACTGTAACTGGAGAGAGGATATTTGTTTGTTTTTTTTTTTTTTTTCTTTTTATTGCTAGGTGCTGTTTATATATATGTTTTGTCTCTATATGAAAACATTTACTTGTACTCAAAAGTAGTGGTACTTCTCACAGTGCAGATGTTTTTCTGGGATCTGTGCAGACATTCAGGCCAATCTTAATGCAAATCTCAGCATCCTCTCAGTACAGATGCAGTGAGAATTCATAGCAAATTGGATGTGTTTTGAGATTTTCTTGCTACATTTTATTAAAAGCTTAATTTAATGATCAAAAGCAAATATTGTGCACTGATCATTAGCACGGCTCATTTTGTTATTTGGGGGTAGATTGTTTTGGGTTTTGTTGGTTTTGCTGATCTCAAGC
Organism: Ramphastos sulfuratus; assembly: GCA_013399055.1. Classification (NCBI taxonomy): domain Eukaryota; kingdom Metazoa; phylum Chordata; class Aves; order Piciformes; family Ramphastidae; genus Ramphastos; species Ramphastos sulfuratus. The sequence goes on along the minus strand of WBNM01017742.1, from coordinate 67,508 downwards.
ATTGAAGTTTTGGCTGAGAGATAAGGTATAATTGTGGTGTGTTTCATTTTGGTTTTTTGTCACAAGCATTCTGATATTTTGGCTTCAGAGATTACAGTGGTATGTTGAAGTAACAGTTCAAAACTATTTGGAGAAAAATGCATGTTTGTTGTGTAAAAGTCACTAGCTGACAACTGTCATAAAATGATCTTGAATTGACCTAAGTTTATATAGCAGGTAGCAAAGAAATTTCATCCAAGAAATCTAAACGTAGGTGTTAAATGATCTGGGGTGCTACCTTTCCCCCATTCTTAAGCCATTCATTAGTAGAAAGTAAAAGAAAACAGAAACTAAGGGTTAAGGGTGAAATACTCTGACCTTCAAGCTAATCATTCTTCTGTGCAAAGAAAAATTGTCTCTCATACTGCACTTAGGTTGCGGTGGCAAGAGCATTTGTGCTAATTCAAAGCATTCAGGATTTAAAAAGTAGTTTAGTCAGACTTTTATGTTTGAACTAAAATAAATAGGCATATGGTAAGTGGAAGAACATATAATCACCCTGCTGCCTCAAAATTCTTTTGAGGTCGAGAATTTGAAAACAGGAACTTATAGTGTAGCTTGTGAACACAATAGGAACAGCTGGTGCTCAGCACTTTTGAAAATGAGGTCACTTTATTCTTGGTTGAAATGTGTAAAATGGGTCATCTGGGCATAGGCTCAAGACAAAGGCCAAGCACATGGCCATTTATAACCAGGTTGTCTACATTTCCAAACTAGCTTTTAAAAACAATTCAGTTAAGCAAAGAAACACTGGGATAGGTCTGCATTTTCTCCAACTTTTGAGGCATATAGCACTCATTAGGAAAAGAAATCTCTGCCATGTATTTTCAAAGATCTACTCATCCTAAGGATGACATCATCCATATTTTCCACAGTTCCCCCTCCCTCTTGTGCCTTTCTGCTCGTCCTTCGCATAACCTACTTTAGGAAACACTGCTCTATTGTACAGTCCTTGGGAATGCTCCCTTTCCACCAGTCTCAGCCCTGGGACTTCTCTGGTCCTGCCAGCAAAACAAAAGAGAAAATCCCAAACATCCACAAAACCCATATCATCATCATCCAACTCTAAAGATGTATTAGGAAAGATAACGAGAGCTCTGCATAGATCTGACTGTTGAGTTTTCACATTATTTTCAAAATATGTCTAAGTTGATAGCATTAAGGCCCAGATTCTGCACTTTTGGGTAATGGAACTGCTGGTACTAACACATCCAGGACAATGATAGGAGTCACAGGATGCAGGTGTAGCAGTTTGCAGATTCGAGACACAATGTTGATCAGTATTGACTGTTGCATGGCATGTATGAGAAGGGTAGTATGAGAACTGATACATTTTTTTCAATAGGAGTATGCAGGTCTTGGATTCCAGGCCCTGGAACCAGTCATCCCAGTAGCCTGTACAAGCTGGTATCTGGTGGAACACATGAAGGAGCAAGATCATTGGAAAATTCAGATTGGAAGAGATCTCAGGTGTTGTATTCCAGCCTCTTCCTCATAAATCCAAGCCATTCTTCTCAAGTGGAGTTGAATACTTGTGCATAAACAATGCTTTTTAAACTCGAGTAGATTCTGTTAATTTATTTGGAGAATGGAACATGCAAATCGCAGTGACCTTAAGCAAAACTTGAAACCCATGCTAAAATACACTGCATCTCCAATTCGGGGACTACCCATTTTTGTCATTAATGTGAATTTTGTTAATCTAGGCCTGGTTTATGCCATTTCTTAATTTAACTGCAAAAATACCAGTTGTGTTGATTATATAACACTTCTAAATCATTGTTCTCTTTCTTTGGCCAGTTTTGTATCAAGTTGATGGAATAACCCAGGAAAGTACATAGTAACGTTATCAAGAATAAACAAACCAAAAGGTAAAATTATGTGTTCTCAAGTCATGTGCATTTTGCCACCTGAAGTGGACCTGTGCTAAAAGTTAGCCAGGACTGCATCTCATAGCTTGCACCAGCTTTCAGATGTGCCCACGAGAATGGTTCTCATTATTTTATTATTGTAAATTCAATTTACTGAGGCAGACTTGGTGATTGCCTTCATACAAGTGAGGTAATTTCCCTGTCTAAACCAAGCTTACATTTTGGCTAGTTTTTAACCAGAACTGTCTAAAAGAGCATTGAGGAAAATGACAAAGTGGTGATAGCAGCAGTGCAGTGAATTCTATACTGGGAAAGCATAAAATAGGAAGGCAGCTCTATGGTTAGCAAGGAACAGCCAGGGCTGAGCTGGGATATGAGCCCTCATAATTGCAGAACAGAATGTTGTTTGTACAACATTGTAAGTTTGGATTTGAAAAGTGTTTCTCTACCATTGAAGAAATTCCATTGAACTATGTATATGAAGTGATAAATATTCAGTGCCAGCTAAGTAGTTAATATGAAAATGCATGATGGGTTGGGGCTTTCTTTTTTTCTTTCTACCGCAAGGTCTTGGATATCTTTCAGCAGTCAGAAATGCCATCTTGAGATACCACATGGCTTTATCACTTCCGATTTCATTGGTAGAAGAAAGCATTAAGAAGATTCCCAGTGTCTTCCTCTTTCTGAAGTTTGCCTTGGATGAATTGCTGCACTGCAGAGTGATTAATGAGTAACCAGGAGATGGAACAAGAGAGGCTGGCATAGCAGACAAACAAAATTGTCTGCTGGATGCCCAAATGAAAGGGCTGTGTCTGGAGGAGCAGTGGTGGTGTCTGTCTCATTTTCAATATCATGAATTGTGTCTCCCTTTTGACTTCATCCTCAGTTCTAGTAGATGGTTTTCATCTTATGAGACTACTCCAGTTTTTGCAACCAGTGTAGTAGATTCTTGTTTTGCAGAATGGGTATTCAGAGGGTAACCAGGGTATTTACTAGTCTTTCTACAGTGCATTTTGTGTTTCATTTCATCCTCGATTGAAACTCTTGCTGAACTAGTAAACACAACAGTTTGTGAATTGCTTGTTTATTGTTTCATGTGTAGTCATTTCTGTCATGCAGGAGTGGCATGCTAAAGAAGGTGTATACAGTGTGGGTTCTGTTTAGAAAAGAACCATTCCTGGCATTCCTGCAGTGTCTTTTACATGATGGTGTTTTTGTTTCTTAGTGCTGAAAGGTTTGTGCATGTGTTATGTGGATAAAACTATTTGTGTGCCCTATAATAATGCAGCACGGATTTGGAACTTTATATTGCATGATACATTTCCCTTGAAGTGGTTAGTTTTCTTTTCAACTTTCTGCACAGCCAAGACTTGAAAGGAGCCCTCCATCAACGTGTAAATATTCATACAGGTAGGTTGCAAGCCAGATCTTAGTTGTGCTTTAAATGTAGTCACTGAGAACATTTAGACTGCACATGTACCCTTAACATGGAGCTAGAGGAATGGAGGGGTAGCTCTTTAAGCCCCTGATCTGCCTGCAGAGACTGGATGGCATTCTAAAGGGATCACTTTAGACATCAATGCACAAACCCTGAGCAGAGTGACTGTTGGGGAAAAAAAAAAAGGAGTTATGTTCCTGGGTAAGACTTCTGCCTGCTGTGGAGCTTCAAGAAGACAGCTGTAATCAAACCCTGAGATCACAGAGCTGCCAGGGCAAGGGAGGGAAGCTCAAAGAAGATGGAAAGTTTCCTTTGTCAGGCTTGGCATTCTTTGGTGGTCAGCAACGGTATGAGACCAGAGCGTAACCTACAGTCCTAGCTGTCTGTGCTGCAACAGGAAAGTGCCCTTGATTGGAAATTTAGACATTTCAAACATGAATGAAACAATCCCCTGCCCACCAACTCTGCCCAAGTCAAACTTAAGGGGCTTTACTTCCTTACATAGCTGAGATAAAATGTCAAAGTCCTTGATTTAAACAATGTTCAGGAGGGTGTCATTAGCTTTGTCTGCAGTACTCTAGTATTAGCTGTCATGAGAAGTGGTACTGAACATCTTAGCTGTGATGCAGTCTTTTTCACCTGTAGAGAAGTTTATTCGAGTACTGCATGCTTGCATGTAAGTGTATATATCACAAATACACAGAACTATTTGATTCTGCACTTCAAAAGACTTTCCTGTGCTGCTTCTGTTCTGCACTATTTAGCTTGTTCCAGTGTGGCGTATTGTGGTACTGATCACTGTCTGCTTCATTAGATTTTTGTAATGTTTCTCTATTTTTAAGTGAAAGATGTGGAGGACCCCTGTAGAATCTTTGTCATACATGTGAACACACTATCCATGTTTACTTTGTTATGTCTCCATGAGATTAGTTTTTAGTGTTTCCTGTCTTTTCTCTAGTTTTTTTTATGCTACAGGTTAAATCACATACATGATACTGTTGTTTTGATCCTGTGGACAAATGACTCCTAAACTCCAAGACCCTTTGTGATATCTCTGTGAAAACTGTCATTATGAATACTCATATGAGTACTTATTTTTACAAGCATTTACTATGCTTCTGATGTTTTGTAATTATCTCATTTAATTAATACATTTTCCCCAGGAATAGTATTGAAGTCTTTGAATACTTAGTGTCAGATACTTTTCTCTCAAGTCTTTTTCAAGAGTATTTTGACCAACCAACTTTAGCCTTAATTCTTACAGTATCTTATAGGTATCTGTCACATTTCAGAAATACTTGATAGTTGATTCTGAAGGCAAACAGTGAGAAGGCTCTAGGGAGACCGTTTCTTAGGACTCATAATGGCAGTGAAATTATGGATTTGCCTGACCTCTGCTGGGTAAGTCTTGGACTTGACCCTTCCTCTCTATCCTAACCCAACTCTGCCTTTCTATTGACAGTCATCTACTCATGACTGGAAAGTCAAGTCTTGGCTTTGCAAGCACAGAGACTTCACCAAACTTCACATGCCTAGTGTGCAGCTGAAGAGAAAATGTCAGTTTATGTTAGCATAATTATTTATTTCTGTTGTGATTGGGTACCTGTTGTGCTGGATGTAGAAAATAAAGGATTATAAATGCCTTGAAGCCTTAGGCTCTCATCAGTGTATTCAAAGAGAAGTAAGATGCCAGAGACGGAGATTCAGAATATACAGAGTAAAATATTCTTCTATGTTTTATACTCCCAGTAAATTCGGTTAGTGAAACAATAATGCAGCAAGAAGAGCTTATGATTATGAACTACTGTTTGCAAGAGAGACCTCACATTGGAATTTGGGGAGTGTGGAATAAATCATCCTTCAGGAGCTTTTGTTCTCCCTATTTTTTTTTTTTTTGGTAGCACGGCCATTTCCTATCCTTGTAGTTATGTGCAGAACAGTTGAGTTAAAAACAACCTACATAAATGATGCATAAACTGAATTGATTTCTGTATAAAAAATACCATCAAGCAAAAAAAGAGATAGGAATGATTCATAACCACCTATCATTCAGCCACTGTCGGGTGAGGAGAATCTCTGTGTGTGTGTGTGTGTGTGTGTGTGCGCGTGCGTGTGTGTTAGGGAACATGTATATAAATGGAGAAAAAACTGTTGGTAAGATAGGCAGAGCCTTTCCGTTTTGAAATGAGTAGTCCTGTCAGCAGTGAAGATGTAGTTTGGTTTTTTTTTTTTAGCAGTTAGGTCACCTCCCTCTAGTGGTTTGGTGTTAAACTCTGTTCTCCCAAGGCATTGGGAAAGCAGAAGGCAAAATTGGGAATTGCTGGCCTGCCTGCAAATCGTTGTGGCTATCAGAACAACCAGAACTGTCTTACCACAGTGGCTGGTCCTCCATGATGTCTACAAGGCTTGGGGGATGTTCAAGCCAAAGCTGAGTTACAGACTCACTGCCATCAGGCTGGGGAAGAGGAAAAAATGGAAATGCAGGGTGCAGTATTCTCACATGTCAATGTGACTTGGCTGAGCTGTACTGTAAGGAAAATGGTGTGAGTATGCTGTTGTGGCACACATTCAGTATGGATCACTGTGATAGGTGATAGGGATGTAAGTGATACTTGGTTTATGGGATTTTAGGGAACTTTAAGAACTTGCTAAAAGCTATAACTTGCTGATCTTTTCTGAGCACTGACACTCATAGACTATGAAACTAACCCAGTTTCTTAACAAGTGAAAAGAACTAGAAGGAAAAAAAAAACAAATTTTGAGGTCATCCTAGTTGCTTATATTGAGTTGTATTGTGCTTTAAACATGTAAAATAGTAGATGTCATAGTGCATGGGAAAACAAGACTTCTCATTTCTAACTAAGCTTATGTTCCTCGTGGTGGGTAGCGGCCCTGGTATGAGGACAGGGTTCATGATACCTGGTTATGTATTCACAGAAGGCATTCTTTGTTGCCTTTGTAACTAAACAGATAACAAGAAATGGAGATTGGTAACCCATGGAGGCAACCACTGGAAAATTAATCTACCAGGGGTCTCATGAACTGTCTTGAGCTTCTTCTTAATGAAGAGTTCTCAGGTAATACATGCCTGGACTGGGAGAGATTATGGCTAGATATTAACAGGATGTTGAGCTAATCACTGACACAGAGCTGGTTTCCCTTCTTTCTTCACTTTGAACCTTAATTACATCCTGAGAAAGAAAAGTGAACCAAGAAAGAAAGAAAAATACCCCCCAAAAACCCAAACCACCCGAAAACCCAAGCTCAACTCAGGGAAAAAAAAAAAAAAAAAGAGTATTGGAAATTGATTTTTGGATAGCAGGTCATGGGGATGAAGTGAAGGTGCTGCTGACTGGAAGATACTCTGCAGTAACCTGGGTAGAAATCCTTCCTCTCTTTGCCAAAGTACCCTGCAATAGGAAGTGCTGAGCAGCATTTGGAGGTTCTGGATTCCATCTCACTTCCAGTCCTGCCATCTCCCAGGCCAGTAGTCCTGTCTATATGTATGTAGATGCTTGGAAAATGCGTTCAGGATGCTCAGCCTTTAGCGCTGTAGGCCAGCTTAGGGTTTCTGCTGTGATTTTCACATCATACCCAAAGGGCCATCCCTTAATTAACTGTAAAGAGCTTGTTTTGTCTCTTCAGTCTCGGTAGCCAACAGGACCACTGTGCTTATGTTGTTTGCTTGCTCACTTCATCTTAGACTTGTTCAGTTTTGGGGTTTTTTTTAGAGGAAAAGTATTGTAGATCCTTTAAGCTAGGGCTTCATAATGGATGGTGGCACCATCTGCTGGGAACCCTGATTGAGATAAGTATTTCTCTCACTTTCTACTTAAAATAGTTTTTGGTCTTGCAGCTTAAATTAAAAAAACAAACAAACAAAAAGACCAACACCCAAACACCACAAATACAAAACAAAACAAAAAAAAACCCCACCTCAATTTTTCTAATGTTGTAGTCTTTTTTTTTTCTCCAGGAACTGAAAATCTGTCAGCTTCGTTCTTTTTTCCTTTGTAACTCTTTAGATCTTTCCCTCTCCTTTTTTTTTTTTCTTTCTTTTTTTTTTTTTTTTTTCTTCATCTTCCATCTCATTTCTTATTCTGGAAAAGCATTTCCACTTTCTCATTATATCATGTGTACTCTTTTGCTCTCCTCCCCTCAATATCACCTCATCCTTTCAGGCAGGATAGAGTACACTTCTAATCACCCATACTTTTTATCTTCTTTATGAATCTTAAAGTCTTTCTGATCTCTGTGTGTGTTCTGGAGCAGAACAAGCCAGGATTGGGACAGGGTGAGACTGAAAGCAAAATCACTGAAGCAACAATTGAGATTCATCTTTAAAGCAAAAAGTTAACTTTGTGATTTCTTATCTTCTTGGGAGACCTAAAAAGTCTTTCTGAGTTTGTACAGTTAAAGCGCTTGCATTTGAATGAGCTCAGGAGGTTTGTTTGAAGAGGTAAGGTACTGGGATGAGAGTTTAAGTGCATTGTTCAAGGACATTTATGTATTTTGGAGTCTGGCATTTGTCACTTCAAAGCATTTAAATTGTTCTCTGTCTTTTTTGAGGATTTTTGTTTTGTTTATTGTTTGGGGTTTTTTGGTTGGTTTGGGAGTTTTGGAGGGGAGTTTTGTTGGTTGGTGGTTGGGTTGTTTTGGTGTTTTGTTTTTTTTTTTTGTGAGGTTAAGGTGAGAGTACTCAGAGCATCAGGATAATGGGTTTAACAAATGGAAATAGTCTGTGTGAATAACTCCACAAGCAGCTCCTCATTCAATATTAATTAGAAACACCTTTATATCACTTTGACCCATACCGTTCCGTGTGCATCCTTTGGGTTCATAACAGAAGGCAGCATAAAATTAACGCCAAATTGAGAGATTCTCATATGAAGAGGCTACATGGCTTCATCCATGATATTCTTGAAAGATGAATTTGTTTTTTTTCTTCTATACATGTGCTAAGCATCTACCTGGATTTTTGTGGCATCTTACTACAAGGTACAATATGCAGTTAGAGTAGATGTTTAGAAGGAAGTTTCTAACTAAAATACTTTTCTGCCTTTCAAAGTTTAGCCTTGTCTTCATTTGCTGCACTTCAAAGAAGTACTTTATAGTAGGCATCTTGGTTTTTTTAGCTAATAGCTGGCTAATGAGTAGCCTTGACTGTTACAAGAATGATGTGTCCGGTGCAAGAGAGGCATGGGGACATTCCTAGTGGTATGTCTACCTTGTTTTATGACACATCTAGATCATTAAATTTCCATTTAAAACTGGTAATGTTAGGTGTTTGTCTTTGTGAGAGGCAATAATAACGGCATAGAACTTTCTTATTTACATCTTGGTAATAGATAGTTAATATTAAATGATGCTGCTCAGGATCTGGGCTCTAATAAGAGGTGATAGGAAGACCTGCAAATAAACTGTATTCTTGACCACGAAGCTCACATATAAGAACGTAGACATGTCAGACAAATGCCTGAATGTTCTTCCCATATTTCAAGAACCTGCCCACCAGTTAGATCTTGTTTTCAGAAGTTATTTATTATTGCTATTCAGTATGTTCACTAGCAGTGAGAAGATGCCACCTTTTCATGAGCTTTGAGTGTTGATGAGCTTTAAGGCAAGACCACAGCAGATCCATAAAACAATATTGGTGTTTTTCCATGCAGGAACCAAAACTCATTTTTCCACAGCATTTTTGCATGCATTAGAAATTGGTAATACAGAATATTTTCTTAGTATTATTTGTTCACTTACAGAAAGGTTACTCTCTCTCTGATCCATTTAAACATCTTAGTAGGAAGAAACTGAGGGCTGGGAGTCCCTTCATACAGAAATGCTTGATTAGGCACTCCAAATATTATTTCCAGGAGTGGATTGTCTGAGACTCCCATCTCACTCAATAAAGTTGCTTAATCCACAGCCTTGTACCAGGTCCCAGGCTGACCTGAAACCTCTGCTAGCTCCGGAGTATTCCAGCAGCAAGCCTGGGCTGCTAAGCTTGCCTGTGCCCTTCTAAGCTAATAAGCAACTCTACATGGTGGGAAGGATGAAATCATGCTCTAGACAACATCACCATTCAGGTTCCTTTGCTTGAGGCTTGTCTTTATCACTTCACAATCAAGATTTGAAATTAAAACCAAACATTTCCAAAGCAGTCCCGCTGCCCTGCAGGGGTTCATCTTAATGCTTGCTCCTTTGTAGCCTGTCTTCCAGGTTTTCAGATGCTTCTCCAGCTAAAACATTTCCCACAGCTTTTGGTAGAGACCTAAACCTGAAGGCAGATCCAGATAGGTCTTTGAATTCTATCTCTTTGCTACTGCTGCAGGTGACTTAAATCTTTTCACAAATGGCTCAAAATCCATTTTAAAATCAGGTTTTGACCCTGTTGTTCTTGCCAGAGGGCTGTGCTGTTACTCCACTGTCATGGCTAGCAATCTGGGTCTCAGTTTCTGTCTGAATTTTCTCTTTGCTGAAACAATGCTATTTTCTGGGTGATGCAAGGTGTCTCCTTCAGTGCTGACTGTCCTGGATCCTGTCTGTCAGTTCTGCTTAAATGCATAGCTTAGCATAAAGAGTGTTAAACTTCTGTGCTGCAAAACGAAATGGTTTTTAAAGCTTACATTTTCAACGAGAAGAATTATTCTGATAGTAATTTACATTAGATGCTGACTAAGTCTTTAAAAATAATCTGCTCTGTAATTTAGTAGCTGTTTCCTTTTGTTTTCTTTTTTTTTTTTTTCACTGTGTGTGTGATGGACAAGATTTGTCTCAGAGTAATATTCCTGCTTCATGTTTTCTTTTTTAAAATATTTCTTCGTTCTTTTTTTTTAGCTCTTTTTTTTTCCCCCTTCTTTTTGCATGCATGAAGTGCTTAATGCCCTCAATCTGCATGAAAATGTTTTGTATATAACTGAAAGCTCCCTTAGGACTGTAGACTTTTAAATGGAACAATTTAAATGGTTTTCCACACAAATGGGCACTTGGGGCAAATGTCATTATAAAAATTGTAAGAATATTTGTTATTGTCACTGGGTTTTGGTGTAGGGTTTTTTGTTTTGTTTTGCGTTTTTTAAGACCCGCCTCTCCAGTCACAGTGGAAATTACAAATCAACTAGAGTCAGCATGATTTCTTTTACTGGCAGAGAAGTAAAGAGTTTGTAAGGCTGGGAGGTCAGACTTTAATAAGAAAGAGAAACAACAGACAGTCTTCTCTGCTTTAGTCAACATGGTGCAGGTGTTGAGGCTGACGTAATGGTGCTGCTGCTTTCCTGTTCCAAGTTGTGCATACATATTTATAAACACATGCAAATCAATCAAGTGTTGCATTCACAAGATGTTAACAAAATCCAGAAAAATGCAAAAACACTTCAAGTTTAAATCCTCCTCAGACTGAATGAGATGTTTTTTTTTTATTCAAAACTAGTGTGTTAAGTTTCTCAGGTTTCACGTGAGGAAGTACACAATACCAGATATTCTTGTAAGGATGTATGCTGAAACTCGTGGCTTACATGTGGTTGACTAGTGGACAGAAGCTCTATATTGCGGAGGTTTTTGGATTCTAAGGAAATTGTTTTCTGATTTGAAACAGAGCTCCAAAGTAGTCAAATTTCATGTGGAAGAAAATCCTAAACCCACTATTTTCAGATCATATGAAATATTTAATTTCACCAGGATCAGACCATATTGTTTCAAATCAAATGCTTAAAATTATTTTAGGCATTACCTAATGCCTTTCAGAACAAACTGATTTGAAAGGAGAGAATGAACCATTTCATGCAGGGATGCAGGAACAGGAAGTTCTGATGTTTGTCAAAATATTTCTCCCTCTCTCCAAGATAAATATTTCGCAATAGCAGTATGGTTTTGTGATGGTTTAGAAGTTACCTGCCCCTCACACACAATGAAATCACCCAGACTAAAGCTGGCTGGAAGTTAAGGAATGAAGCTGTATTTACAGCTTATCACAATTTACAAGCATTTGTATATGCACACATAATATACAGTTCTACACAAGTTAAAAGTAATACAGAAACATGAAATTCCCTCCAAAACAACAGATTGCTAGGAGGATCCTGACCCAAACATTCCCCCCCTTCCCCCCCCTCTTTCTCTCCCTTTAGAAATAACCAGATCAATCCCTGTATCTCTCAGGTGATAAATCTGGAGAGATCTGAGGTGAGATGTTAAAAAGATGACAAGGAGGTTAGAGGAAATAAAGGGTTAGGTCGGATTCGAGTTAAGGGAGAAAGCAACCGCAGACTGCCAGAGTCAAGGAGAAGAACAACTACTGAGAACTGAGAAGTGTGTGAGAAGTGAGTGTCATCTATATTTTGACTAGTTGCATTTCTCAGCAGAAGAATGAGTGATACAGGTTACTGTTGGTTTTCTTCTCACAGCTAAGGATTTAATTTCTCTCAGTAAAGTATTCCAATTAGCCTTAAACCAGCACAGGTTTTCTGATATATTTAAAAATCAGTGGAATTACATTCTACAGAGTAGAATGTTGTTCATGTGAAGCCATTCTTTGACTCTCACCTGTTTTGGGCAGATACTGTAGCAATGGGTGGAGCAATGCAGCATTCTGCCCATCTTTTCCTGCATGTTATTTTCCACTAGAGTGGTTGGTATCTGATGTCTAGTAGACTGTATACTTTGGGAAACCCAGTTCCTCCTGGTGGTGACTTTTAACAGGCCCTTGGTACTATTGATGAAAATGAGTTCTTGCTCGCTCTATCAGAACAGCACTGTTTTAAAACACATTCTTGTAATGTGAGCTTGCTGCTTATATACCTTTTTACCCTAGGTAGGTGTCCTTACTCTGATGAAGATGCTTACTTTTGCAAAACTTTGCCCTTTATTGATAAACCCAGTGCTGATAGACCTGAATCCAGATGCCATTAGAACAGACATAATTTCATAAACTGTTTGAAAAATCCATCTGTCACATGGATTTGCTGTCAGTGTGGTGATAGTGTCAGTCATTTTTGTAGTGAGCAGGTGTATTCAATTTCACGATAACTGAAACAGTTCTTGCATGTAACTCATGGCCCCTGATCAGGAGGCCCCACTTCCATACCTATGTTGCCTGCATGACAGCTGCATCCTACTTAGCTCTAAGACAGGGCCTCTTCTGTCCTGACAGTCAGGATTTGGCATAAAATATTCAGATCTTTTTGGCAGGACTAGCCTTCTGCTGGGTTAGTGCTCTAAAATGATGCGTGGGGAAGAATTAACCATACTTGCTGGTGAAGAATCAGTCATAGATGCCGGCTGTCCTGGGTTAGGTGAGGAGAGCAATGGTTAGCCTTCAGATTGGGTGGCTCCATTGTGTGGTTAGGCATCTATAGATGCTTTAATGATGACTTATTTGTAAGAGATTCCAATTTTCCATGAACAAAGGAGAAATACAACTAAATACCACCAGCATGGTAATGGATTCCTCATGCCATCTGAAGTAGCAGTGATGGCATCCAGTTAACAGCATTTTCAGTATTAGTCCAGAGGATCTAGTGAAAAATAGCAATGGATTAGTTTTGTACTGTAGTTCAGGCTGGGATGATTTTGATGCTTTTTGTGGCTCACACAAACTTTCCTGGTGGGGTTCCGTGAACTGATTTTGAGCATGAAGCTCAGCTTGGCTTCTTCAGAGCTAATGAAGAGAGTTTGGATCTGGTTCTATTGCTAACTTAGCTGTTTTGCCTATTGAAAGCACTTGATTTGCTAGTAAGGTTTTGAACACAGACAAGGCTATGTAACTTCTAATGTATGCATCTGACATGAGCATACATTAGGTTTTAATGTTTGTTTAGCTCTGTTTCTCTGTTGTCAATGGAAGATTTCTGCCACGGGGAAGATCATTTTGCATAAACTATTCAGCAAACTTTGCCAGAGACTTAAAAAAAAAAAAAAACCTAAAAGGGTCCAACATATGTCTAGAATTTGCTGAGTACCAAGTGCTGTAAGCATGACTTCATTTTGTATAGAAGCCAGAGCTAACTCTGACCTAGTCAGCCCTATTAACATAAGCAGTGTAATTGCTGCACCACAGTGTTCAAGACAAATTTGGAAATTTTTTGAATGATCAGAGAGTTATCTGACATGTTACCCATGAAGCTGAGACAGGCATATTTCTATCAGTTAACAGTCACAGCACTGAATGCACTACAGATGCGTTGGGTAGCTTTCTTGACTACTCCTTGCTTTTGAATGAGAGCAAATTTCCTGGTGCTGTTAAGGGAATCCTGGCAGTTAGTCTGTGGGTATTAGGTGTGCTGGGTCTGTGCTGAGTCTTCTCTGGGTGACTGCAAGAATCAAAGTGTGCTGTTGGAAGATCACCTCCTGGAATTCTTAGTAGTCAGTGTGGGCCCACAAATTTGGTTCTTGCTGTAGGTAATTTTCTTGATGATAACTTGTTAGTTTAGTTCAGGTTGGCATTTTTGAACCCACATCTGGAAGGTAGAAAATTGGACAAGTTGAGTGCATAGCCTAGTTTAGTCTTTGCTGTAATCTTTTGTTTTTTAGCTGTGAAGGACAAAAGAGCAAAAACTTCTCTAAGCTTCCAGCAAAAATCCTGAATTTTAGAATCTGGGGAAATCCCGTAAGTGGAGGTAGTAGTTAGATCATTCCAGGCTTTCAGTTAACAGAAACTATGTGGAGAAAGCTAAGGAAACTTTTGTTTTCAGATACTGCAGAAATATGCGAGCACCAGATTTTTCCTTACTTCTTTAAATACAAACAAGAGATGCTAAGAAATTGGATTTCAGGCTCATCATTCTTGAGCTAGTAGTTGTGGCACTGCTATGGATTGTTCAATTTGGTTGAGCGGTTGCTAGTTTAGGTGTAAGCTATTGTCAGTCATCTTGTCCTCTCTGGTTGTTTGCCAGGTTCTTCCTCCTGTACTTCAGGAAAAATCATGAACGTTTAATAACTAAAGGTACACAGTTCATCCCAAAGCCAAATACCAAAACTGATAAAATCATTATGAGCCTTTAAACTGTTTTTCCTTTCCTATTTTTTTCCCCTTTTTTTTCAAAGGAACCTTTAAAATATAATTGATAAGTATGTAAAGCTGAAGATCACAAGAAAGATGTGATCTTACGCTTCCATGGCCATGGATTGTATCTGAAACATGTTGGCTCTGAACTAGGCTGTGAACTCCTTGGGGCAGGGGCGGTCATTCTCCAGATCTTCTAAAAATGTCAGGTGCTACTGATGTCACCCAGTAAAGAATCATTTCCTCATACTTGGCTTGAAAGGGAAGTGATGGGTTTCAGTGGCATTAAAGAAGAATAATTGCCAACTTTGAAAGGTCTCAAAGATTGATGTCAAACAGAGAAATTGATTTACAGGCAAGAAAGTGCTTTGGACACAACATGATGGTACTCCTTTTTGAAAACCTTGGCTTGTAGCTTCTGCGCTAAGCCTTGTATGAAAGGGTTGTGTCAGTGATCTTATGAAATGTGTGTGTATTTCCAGTGTGTAGTTACAGGGTGAAGGAGATCCTAGCACTTGTGTCATCATGTGGCGGTTCTCAGTCTTGCTTAGAGTGGTGATAATTGCCTTTCAAAATGTACTCCTCTGTGCTACCTTCCTGACCTTTTTGAATTCTTTTTTTAATTACTCAAGCAGAAAGTTTCCATTTCTTTCAAGTTAGGCAACTCCAGTAATGGATCGCATGTCGAAGTGTGGAATAAAAGCATTTGTGCAGCTTCCTTAAGTAATTCAAATGATGAGTGAGCTCATAAAGGGAAGAACATTGAAATTAAGTCTGAATCAGTGATTAATTGGCTGCTAGTCTCATTCCAGCTTCCCTTGTGCCTAAGTGCTAGAGGAGGATGAGGTCATGATGCTGATTCTTGACCACAGCATGCTGCAGACCTTCCATGTTCTACCAGGGCTTGCATCAGCTGCATCCCAAACACTGAGTTAGTGTGACACAAACACTGCTTTGGCTTACTCTTAAATATCCATGCTGTGATTAGGCTGTATGTGTTGCTGATGCCCATGGACCATGGGACACACCATCCCTAAATATCAAGATGGCTATCTACACACATGAAGAATAAAGTCCAAATTCATCCTCAGGACCTACAGTGGGCACCTTTTATTACCCCTGTGATTTGTCTTTATACATTAATGCTGCTGGTTGCTTTTTATTTTTAAAAAATTATTTATTAAAAGACTTATCTAGTCAGACATCATTTTATGAGCAGAACTAAGAGAGATGAAGTATGTATTTTCTTTTAACTTTCTCCTTTGCTCTACAGCTTTGGTTTTCAGCATGTGTGGTCACTACTTTTACAAAGCATATGCGGGCCATAGATCCTCCTGCATTCATTGAGGAATGAAGAATGCTTCTTGTGCAAAACCATTTCCTTTATGGTTGCAATTTTAAAAGAGGTGGACAGTTGGCCCAAGTTTCTGTACAAGTGTAGATTCTCCCTCAGTAGCAGTCAGATGGGAACATTTTGCTGTGATCTTTTGTTTTGCTTTCTTAAACGGTAAAAACAAAACAACAAAAACCTTGGATCAATTATGAAGCTGCATTAAGAGTTTGCATAAAATACTTAAAGGATTTAGCCTTTTGAAGAAGGGGGCAAATTTCGTTGTGGTAACTCTTCAGATTTACTTTAGGCATCAGCTGCACATGTCCTGTCATGCTGCTTGCCCTTGGCAAAGCAAAAGGGGGTTTGTGCCTTTTTCCGTTTGGTGTTTTGGGGTTTTTTTGGGTTTGTTTTGTTTGAGTACCAAGCCCCCCCACTGCATCCTTGCTTCAAATGGGAAAATTTATCACGAGTGCTGAGTGCCAATACCGGAGTTGGATGGCAGTCTGCTTTACCACCACGTAAAATCCCCAGCCTCAAATGAAAACACAAAGAAATCCCACAACCTCAAGCATGAAGAAACCAATCAGCAGAAGAGGTTTTTTTGTTTGTTTCCGAGCTCCACCTGTCTGGAGCCCGGGTGGTTCCTGAGGCAGCCGCAGCACAGAGACATGCTTGTCCTGTGGGAGCTACTCATGCATCCAAAATGGCGTGGGTAGCCTTCGCTTGTGCCTGAAAATGTGAAAACGTGTAGTGCAAAGGTTCGGCTAAGGTTACATCTTCGAACTAGGTCGGTACTGCTTGACTTCTCTGTTTGGGGGCCCTGAAACACTTAAAGGTGTGGGAATGGAGCTGCTGGGGCTGGGCCCCTCACGTTGCCGCCACGCGTTGCCGTGGCGACAGGCAGCCGTGCCCTCCCGCGGGGCATGCCGGGGCGGGCGAGCCTCAGCTGCGCCAGGAGGTGCCGCTGGTGAGGGTCCGCGTCGCCGGGCGCCGCCGTGGCGGGGCGGGCACGGCAGCGTTTCTTCCTCGTTCGAGGCCATTCCCCTGTTCGCTGCACAGTAAAGCTGCGGCAGCGCGGGGCGGTGGGTGGCTGCGCTGCTCGCCTCCCTGGCTGGCGCACGAGTGTTTTTCGGCGCGGCGGGTGGGCGGGCCCGGGCGGGCCGGCCGTACCGGCGGGACTGCTTTCCCTCTAGGAAAGCGGGGATGGTGCTTTGCCCTTTGTATTCGGGATTAGCGGAGGGATGCTTGTGCGGTTTAGCGTCCGTTGTGCTGTAGCGGGCCTCTAGAGAATTGCCGTTCTGGTAGAGGCCGCCTCTTCTCTGCTGTGAGGTCTGGAGAGACCCGGCCCAAACCCAGTGTCTTTGAAGGCAGCAACCTTAAAGCCCGGCCGAATTCGGCTGTCATTTACAGGCCTAGGAAGCTGTGGAGGTTAGTAGCAAAGCGAGGTAACCTGGTATGTCCAAGCACTTTCTTTCAGATTCTTTATTGCTACTGCTGGAAGCCAAAGAAAAAACGTTTTTAAATAGGTTACAAAATTTCCAAGCATATATAAAACAGTTTGAAACATCAGTCTGTGCTACCTCTTCATGTTTTCATCAGTCTTCCAACTGCAAAATAAAGATCTGAATTTTCCGAACGGCTGGGGGAGACTCTAGATGAAGGACAACTGCAAAGTTGTCAACTATTTTCTTCCAGTCCCAGAATGGAAATTGACGTTGATGCCTGTGCTCATAATGCTAGAAGTCTATCCTTCCAGTTCCAGTAAGCTGTAAGCAGGCCCTTACTCAAAATTTTGCAGAACTTGCAGAATTATCTCACACTGTACAGCTACTTTATGGTTGCATCACCACTCAGGCTGCAAATAACAAACCAGGCTGGCATAGGATTTGGGGATCTTAATCTGGAAAACTGGGACAGTCCCTGGCATAAATTATGCATGCGTAGTACACCTTGTATTGGACCTGCTGCACGTGTGTGATGAGTCTATATATATGCAGTATCTAGATTCTAGACGTCAGTCAGCCTGAGTTGCCAGGCATCTGGGAAAGTAAGCAATTACTTAAAAAATACGGAAGAAGCATTTTCATGTGTAAGCATGCAGTGGGCATAGGATTTCTATGAATAA
The DNA here is from genome assembly GCA_013399055.1 of Ramphastos sulfuratus. Classification (NCBI taxonomy): domain Eukaryota; kingdom Metazoa; phylum Chordata; class Aves; order Piciformes; family Ramphastidae; genus Ramphastos; species Ramphastos sulfuratus. The sequence continues at coordinate 49,706 of WBNM01017742.1, read as the reverse complement.
TGTAGTCTGTTCTCATCTGATATCATCTGTCCTTTCCTTTCCCCCTCCTTCGATATACCGTAACTTCCTTTAAAAGCTGAAATCAAATTAACTTTTAATTTGTGCTCTGGGTAGTTGCATGGAAGCTTCAGTGATTCCTTGATGAGCCAGGAAATGTTCGTCAAGTGATTTCTGCTATTCTCGGTTTGCCTCATGGTGGGGAGTGGGCAGATAAAAGTTTTGGAATTGTTTCAAACAGTGTCTGGAATTCTTTATTTTGCAGATTTCTTTTTTTTTTTTTTTTAACAGGGTATTCACTGGGGATTAAACACTATATTGTTGAAAAAAATGAACTAGTAAGTGTAATAAAATTATTACTACAAATACAATGTTTGTCATAAAGGTCACTGTGAGGACAAGTATGTTTTTTGTCAGGGAAGGTTTTCCCTAAATAGTTCATGTTCTTGCATTCCTTACCTTAATACAAATGGGCTAAGGCAAGACTTCCCTGTTTGGGGTTTTTGGTTGGGCTTCGGTTTGTGTTGGTTTTTTGTGTTTGTGGGGTTTTGTGAGTTTTTTTTCTTTCCTCTCCACTTTCTGAAACTTACTGGCAGCTTTGAACATCTGTGAATAAACTAACCAGCAGACAATTTCAGGAAAAGTGGCCTGACTGCCATCTACATTTGTGAAAACAAATGACTGAGGAATCAAAAGATGTGGAAGTCATTTCAGGATTCATCTCCCATGTAACAGCTCAGGAGGCAGCCTGTAGTTCACTCAGCTACTTAGGTGCTGTCAAAGAAAGCAATAGCTGCTTGCTTTTTGTTTGTTTGTTTGTTTTTTAATTACTGGGAAAAGAGTGCATACCCAGCAGAGACAATTTACAACCCATTTATTTTCAGCATTCTTCTGATTCCCTTTGAAGTAAAACTCATCTTCCTGACAGACCAGCTTCTTAGTTCCCCTAATCCTGCAGCAAAGTGATAATCCTTTATTTGTGATCTCATAGGCTGTTACTATGGAGAATGCTGTGATATCACAAAACCAGCTCTATGACTTCACTATTGGTGAAAGCCATAGTTGGAAATGTGTCACTCTGGAGGCCTGAGGGAAAGTTTATCTGCTTCTGGTGTTCTGCAAGCACTTCCTAAGGAGCAGTATCTGGCAAGCAGACATGCATAATATCTGTCTGTGTAGGTGATGAATGATGCAGTCAGAGGCTGCATATGAGGGGAAAACTTGTGGTGATTAGTTTTGGCAAGGTTAATCCTGCCCTTGAAAGAAGCTATCGTGAGGAAAATGTCACTGGGTAGTTAGGCAAGGCTTTTGCATCCGACTGAATACTAGAATTACTTTCTCTAAAGCCAAGAACTTCTGATGCTGCATCTTTGTCTTCATCTTAGTATCATTTTGCAAACCTAAAACTTTTATTGCAAATGCTAATTACATCAAAACTTCAATCAAACAAAGTTTGTCGGGAGCAAAGCAAAAGACATGTAAATCACATTCAAACCTTTGTGCCCTAAAAGTAGACTTTTAGGCTCTTCTTTATAAATGGAAGTATGAAAGAGATGTATAACTTTAGGCATTGTATCCAGCTTTCAGATACTCCCAAACATCTTGTGTGCATAGATTCTTTTCATGTGGAACTTTGAACTTGAATGCTGGGTTCCAGAAATTAGTGCCTAAAATTAGGCTTCTAAGTGACCGTCCTGATTTTCAAAAGTACTGAGAATACAGCAGCAGTCAATGGAGATAAATGGAAGTGCAAATCTACATCAGTTTTGAAACTCAAGCTGAAACAACATATGGCAACAGGAACCAAATTTGGCTTCTTGAATATCTCTGCCTTTGACAGTAACAGGAAGTTTTTAGGAAAATAGTACTTGCAACTCTAAATGTCAGTGATTATCTACTCTTCAAGATTGAAGCTATCAGAACCTAGGAAAAGAAAAGAAAAGGCTAATTTGAAAACACTTTTAAAATATATTAGGGAGCATGTGATTGAACAACAGAAAAATACTTAACCATTCTTACCTCTAATAAAATTGGTATTTTATTTTTACTATTGATTATTCCATTTTAAATTTTCGCTTCTTTATTTGTGGGATGAAAGGCTGTACATAGGAATTCAGCAGGTTTCTGCACGTACAAACACCCCCATTGATACAACTTTTGGAAGTTGTATAAATCAGGTTTAGGGGGAAAAAAATACAGAATAAATGGGGATTTGCATAGGTATAATTATACCAATATAATTCTGTCAGTAAGTAAGGCATTTAGACCAAAGCCCCGAGGTCAGCTTCCATCTTATCCCTATTAAAGAAATGTTTCCTAAATTCTGTTCAGACACTGTACTAAACTGGATGTTATGTAACAAATCTATGTTGCAATACTTCGGTTAAATGTAGTACTAGAATTAAAATATCACGGTATAAAGAAATAAAAGACAAGCCTTATGGAGAGGCTTTGGAGACCATGCATGGCATGCAGGATGCACTTTGAGCAGCCTTGCATTTTCAAGTTCTTGTGGGTTACACCTTTCTATAAAACTACATGTGCATGTATGTTCTGAAGGGCTTCTCATAAAGCAGCAGAGCACTTCTAAAGAAGTATTGGTAATGACATGATTAACTGCATTCCTATGTTTTGGTTCAAACTACCTGAACCATTACTATGCTTCCTCAGTGGAGTGATGTTACATGTATGTCTTACTAGCATGAGTACTACTGATTTTTATCTCAACTTTGTTTGCTGTCCTATAAGCTTCCAACCTTCCCCTGGCTTTGATCTGTCATCATCGAAGCTTTGGAGGAACCCTTTGGGGAGAGCAAGCTCAATGTTTATTTTTGGCTGTTCGAAACACTTGGAAGGCTCATTCAAAGTCACTGTAGGATGGCGGTTCCCTCCGACAGTCAGGCACTCTGGCTCATGCCTCAGCTGTTGGGGATGCTCCCTCTGCCGGGTCATTGATCCTGGGCTCTGTCTTTGGGCTGCAAGGCCAGCTACATTTGTTCTTTCAGACTTTGAGACTTTGAACGGGGGCTTTCATTGAATCCTTTGTGTGGCATGAGGTGAAGGTCGGCCTGAAAAACAAAACAAAGGCGAGCACCAAGTGGATGCAGAGCACATGCAGATTGGGCTTCACAAAACAACTGTCCTTTTGTTCACTTCTTTCATCAGTGATACATGCAGCCATTTCCACTTTGCTTATTCCAGCAATCCTGTAGACTTGTATTTTCCCAGCCTTCCTACAGCTGGAGGTACTAATTTTATTTCTTATCATTTGGTTATTATTCCCGCTTCCACTTAGCCTCGCTAAGCATTTGGATTCTTTTAGCAAATCTTTCATCATAACATCACATATGCTGCATTGCCTGCTTTAGGAATTAAAAATCATCTCTTTTCTCACACTTACTTTTAACCTTTCCTGTGTTTTTACTTATATAGTTTATTGATTTTTCTCTCAAATCCTCTGATGCTGCTAATTCAGTCTTTGTAGCCTGGGTTTTTCTTGAAGTAGGTTCTACATCAGCTCTCCAAGACTGAAAGTTGCAGCTACCAAGCAGGCAGAAGTAACAGCAGAGATTTCAGAAAAAACCTGCTTTTAGAGCTGCTTACATCCCCTGTAGGCATTTCCAAGGGCTGGTCTGTACAGCAGTTCCAGACTCCCAAAGGGATGTGACCAGGTGAGGAGAGGGGCATGCACCATTCACTTTGCCATGTGCATTGCAGCGTTTACTAATGATCAGAGATGCTTTTGAAGCAGAGAGCCTTCTCAAACTCCAGCTCTGACAGAGACACTTTTTACCCTTCTAAATAGGAGTCATGAGCCCTTGGGTCCCTAAGGTCTGGGTGCATTAAAGTGCTGCCTGTGAGGGTAGCTTGTTGAAAGACTATGGCAGTAACTGTAAGCCTTTTTAGTTACGGTCCAGAATAAGGAATGACAAGATAATGGCTTTTTTTTTGTTGTTTGTTGAATGTGTTTTAAGAGAATATCTTGCTATGGCATAAAATGCAGTCATTCAGAGCTTGATTTATACGTTCCCTGTGCTTTGATCTCAAAGTTTTGTTATAGGTTATTTCCTCTTTGTGTCCAATGGTTATTTGCCAATGTTGATCAATATTTTTTCTCAAATCTCTCATCTTGCTAGCCATTTGGTTTAGCTCAATGTAAGCTGAGATCATCAGCAACTCCTGAGATCATCTCAGGAATACAGTCTTGATATCCTAGTTTAGGTCTCTCTATACTGCCTAAGAGGGCAAAGACACAGCTATTTTTATGTGCTCTCATCTTTCAGAAAAGTGGGTCACAGTGGCACTTGGGGAGCACAAGGACTCTTCCATGCTTTTGTGCTTTATGAATGATTGCTGAAAGTCCAAGAGAATAGCCTTGTCAAGCTCAGTTTAGGAATACAGAACAGGAAAAAAAACCACAGAACAGCCAATTTTGGTCCCTGGAAAGGGTTAACAGTGTTCAGCACAGCAGGGATCAATACCAAATATTTAGGGTTTAATAGCTGTAGTAGAAATCTGAAGGGTGGAATGGATAATGAAGTGGTAACCATATCTGTCAGATCACAGTTGTTCAGGTTCATTAGGACTGCTGAGGAAGACTTCAGAAGGCACTAGCAGCAGCTGAATAAAACAGCTGAGCAATTCTGCAAAACAGTGACATCAGCAACTTAGTGAGCACTGGAAAAATCAAATGTGTTGGATTTCATAATTTTTTGGAGCATGTTCTGCATGTTGGTGGAATCAGCGATGAATGTGTCAGTGGGGAGATAGTAATTAAAAGTCTAAACATAAGACTGGTAAATTAGGAGATATGTATGAGATCACATGAGGCAGCTCTATCTATGAAACTCCATTTCATCTTTGTTTTGGACACCACCTTTGATCTCATGGCTCATGTACAGGGAGATTTTCAGAGGCCTGAAATTTCACTAAAAAAAGCAGGAGGTAGAGAGGTGTTACTGTTACGGTAGTAATAAACCTGTGGTAGGTTTTGGTTTACTGTTTACTGTAGGAAAACAAGTGCTCAATAAGTAGGAAAAAACATGTGAAATGGATGGGAAGAAACATTTAAGCTAGTGAGTTGTTTAACCTGGTTCCAGGTACTGTCATTTTTTGAGGGAGGTAGGTTCTTATTGCGGCATTTGCTGCTCATTGTACTAATTTGGAGAAGAAAATTAAAATCTGCCAGTCCTTGAGGATCTCAAAAGAACTCTTTCTGTGTGGAACGAGGGCATTTCTATTTGAGATGCAGTTGACACTAGTGGCAATGTGTGCAATTGGTTTACCAACTTCCTCTATGATGCTTGACTGATATGAAAGATGCTGGGCTTTGGTGTCATGCCATTTGCAGTGTTCCCATCTTTAGAGCTTTTCCCGACACAGGGGAGACCAAAGAACAGCATTTGAAAGTACTTTGAGTCACTGTGGGAAGCAGGAGCCGCTGCATCTACCCCACATAGGTAGAGCACAGGGGTACAATATCCCAGTATATCTATTTTATGTATTAGGGTTCAGAATACTTTGATTTCATAAACCTTAAAATGCATCTTAAGTATACTCCAGCCATAGTGAACACAGCTCTCTACCAAAGGGAAGAAAGTGACCCAGTAAACTCTAAACTGCTATGTCTTTGGAGCATCTAACCTTTTCTTTTTAAAACCACTTTGGCACTATTTTAATTGATTCCATGCCTGGCCTTTTCATCAGTTCTCTCCTAGCCAGGAAAAACTGGGCTGTTAAAAGCTGCTGCAGTACCATGGGACTTGTGTTCAGTGTTGCAGGTTCTTATTTTAACCTGAAGTTATCTGCCAGTCACCACTATTTGTTTGAAAAGCTGTAACCACTGCAGTATCATTTTTTGGAAGAAAATCCTTCTACGGTTACAGCAGTCAATATAAATGAGAGAGAGTGCACTGTGTCATTGGGTTGTATCACTCATCATCCCTCCACCTTTCAAGAATTTTAGCTGCTGACTAGGCTCCTGCTAAATATTTGCTACAGCATCCCCAGTTCCAGAGGGACAGGGATCTACTTGAGAGAGTCCAATTGAGGGCTACAAGGATGATTAAGGGACAGGAGCACTGCCTTGTGAGGAAAGGCTGAGAGACCTGGGACATTTTAGTCTGGAGAAGAGAAGACTGAGAGAGGATTTAATAAATGTACATAAATATGTGAGGGCGGAGTGTGAGGAAGGAAGGGACATCCTCTTCTCACTTGGTGCCCTGTGATAGGACAAGGGGCAGTGGATGTAAACTACAGCACAGGAAGTTCCACCTCAGCATGAGGAAGAACTTCTTTACTGTAGGGGTCCCAGAGCACTGGCACGGGCTGCCCAGAGAGGTGGTGGAGTCTCCTTCTCTGGAGACTTTCAAGGCCTATCTGGACGCATCTCTGTGACCTGCACTAGATTATATGGTCCTGCTCTGGCAAGGGGATTTGACTCGATGTTCTTCAGAAATCTCTTCCAACCCCTAACATCTCATGATCCCCAGCCACACTGAAAATGTGTTCTGGCTAAACTGAATAGGATAGTGAGGGACATGTGGCTAAGACAGGCAGTTGTTTCAACAGCCATGTTCTGTGCTTTCAGAAGCATCTGAAAAGGAATGTTTTTCACTGTCCTGGTAAAATTTCCACCCTAAAAGAAAACATAGGTTTACCATTGTTCATTTGGGGGTTTTGTTTCTCACATGCTCACTCTCTTTTGCCAAATTCCTCTAGTGTCAGGTTTTAAAAATGCTTCTATCTTTCCTTGTGTTTACTGTTTGTTGCTAGAAAACAGGCAGAGGCTTATTTTTAAGAGGGCAAAGACAATATAGATTTAACATTGATCAAATTAATACTATCAGGTTTTTACACAAAAAAACCCTCAAACCCCCTCCCTCCCATCCCATGTCCTAGCTACAAAATCTATTAGAGAACTCCTCTGTGTGGTTTAAAATAGCATATATTTTTCAGTTAATTTTAATTTAAAGAAGCCTTTTAGTTGAATTCTAACAGGACAGTTGTTTTTCCCACTGGCATTTTGGGAGAGAAAGTCTGGCAGGTTGCTGTTTACTGCCTGTCGATTAGGAAATATGGCATGGGGTTTGTTTTCCATTTTGCTTTTGGTGACTTAAGAAGTGGTAAAGTGGAGATGCTTTAGAAATAGATAACAAGTAAGAAGTATTGCGTGGTCCAAGATCTTTAATCATCTACACAGAGTAAGCTGTTAAAGTATAATGGGCAAGATCATAGTCTTGGGAGTGAAACCTGAGAGTATTTACTTCAAACTCATTAGCTGCAGGCAGCAGAAAAAGGTATCTGGAACGATTTGTTCAGTTGTGGGGTGACAATGAACCACCAATGTCATACAGCTGGGAAGAAAAGCAAATTTATGTCTTCTTATAAATAGGATGGGATATTGCCACTAAAATTAAGAGATTTCAGTCCCCTTGTACCTGAGGTAGGTGAGACGTTAGCTGGAGCACTAGAATATGGTGCAGAATTCTGGTTGTCAGTTTTTAAAGAAAAGTTGCATAAGTTAAGAATAAATGTAGAAGAGACCCCTAGAAAGATTTAAGGGACAGGAGAGGCAAACATCAGAAGAACTCTAAAAGAGCGTTGCTTTATTTAAAGCCAGTGGAATGAGATGCAAAGGAGGGGAGGTGTTTTGTCTGCAGATACTTTGGGGTGTAAGCAGTGGGAGGGAAAAAAGAGTGTTTAAGCTCCTAGATGACATTAGCACAAAACCAGATGGACCTACTTATTGGGATATTGCTGAATTTAATACGCTGATCGTGTTCCCTCATGTGTTTTCTTAAGTGATTTCTTAAAGAGCCAGGAAATTTGTTCAGGTAAGCTAAATGACATTTAGTAGCATGCTGCAAGTAAGTTGTTATTAGTGTAGCACTAATATGTCAGAATTTTCAATGAAGAGATTTCCTAAAGTGTAAGTCTGTGTATCTTTCTGATGTTGCTTAGTCTGATTTCTTCTGGAGCCACATCTTTTGGCAGTGTTCTCTTAAAATCTTTTTGTTCTCTTCCACCTCCATTTGAGCATATTGTTTTTCTGCTTCTCATTTGTCCTACGGTGAAAGGGCTGTGGCAAAGAAGGAAATCTCATGCCTTGGCTTGAGAGGGCTCAGGGATGTATGCAAGTGAATGTGGAGTTTGACAAAGGAGTCTGTGTTCAGCTCCACCACAGTGCACGTGCAAAGGAAGAAAATGGGATCTTTACATCATTTGCTTTCTCAGTGTATGATGGAGATGCATCTCAGGCTACAATGTATTCTGTATGGATGCATGTGTATGCATGGAGTTACACAGAGAGAAATATACAGTGTGATTGTGCCATGCACTGTCAATAAGGCATCTTTCTGTGGCAACTGCTGTCATGTGCTGAGGGGGAGATGTGGGATCAAGGAACAGAGGTCGTTGCCTTGACTGGGAAGTACATGTGCTATTTTGGCTAGCCCCTTCTCCTGTGAGGTTACACAGCAGTAACATCACTGATGTTGTCAACGCTGGCTTATCCATCAGTTTCAGCTCTTCTAAACATTCTCATTTACATTTTCTCCACTGCTAGTCTTTCCCTTCACTTTTGCTCTCTGCCATGCTTGAAGTATTAGGCACTTCTTTTAATCAGTATTATGAATAGCAAGGCTGTGTAATGGTGCTGTGACCTGATGGATTTGAGTACAGGCATGCCTAGGTGCATGTACACATGAGATTTTTGTACATGCACAGTGCATTCTAGGTGTCTATAGGCCATCACACGTGAGAGGAATTGTCTCACTCAAAAAGCTTCTAGTAGTATGGGTTCGTTCAGAGCAGTCAGGCCAGTCCTGAGGATGTAATTTCAGTTCAAGTGCTACAGAAACCTGTTAAAGGATATTCGGCTTGTGGTATTACCTTCCTCTTTCTTCCACCACTACTTTAACTTTGTGAGAGTAGATACTGCTGCAAGAAATTGTGATATGTGTGAAAACAGTATTGCACACAGAAGCAGCTATTTCGCTTTGCACAAGTGTTGTCTGGTGCAAAGAAAAAGTAGATTAGAGCTCTTGGTTTTTCTTTCAGTAGGTGTCTGTGGCAATTCACTTTTGAGCCCAGGGAAGTTTTTCTTCTTGGGGTAAGTTTTGTTGCTGTAAAGTGGGTGTGGGCTTAGCAGAGAAACAACCACAGAATTTCTGCAGAATGATCTTGAGGGGCTCAAACATTGCAAATGCCAAGTTGGATTCATTAGAAGTATTGCAGCTGATCCTGCGACCCCAGGGAAAGCAAAACTGTAAAGTGGTAGGAAAATTTCCTGGAATGAAGCCTTTCAGGCAACACAGAAATTGATTTACTATGTGTGTAGAAGCCCAGTTTTTAATGTTGACATCTTGGTGACTGTGTAACTGCAGGTGTAGCAAAGCACCCAGCTGACTTTACACTTGTAAATTAGCCTGTTTATAATACGGCTTTGCTGCATAACTATCACCATAGACCTGTAAAACAAAACTGGTGTTTGTTAGTTGTATAATCCAGCTCTTTACTTGTCCTCTTGAAACACATAGACCTGCCAGGGTAAAGCAGCATAAGGAGGTGATGACCTTTGCATTTAATTTAGTCATGAATATCTGGTCTCTTAATTTAGAGAACTGCCTGTTCCAGCACAACACAGGTGAGTCCCAAAGTGCTGTATTTCAGGATTTTATGGATCGTGTGCCTACTATGCCTCAAACTATTTAAAGGTTCCTGTATCCAAAGAACTCTGAAAAAGTGCCTTATGGCAGCACTCCTTATTTTGTTTGCCCCTCTGTTTCTGTAAATCAGTCTTGTTTTTGATGATTAGGTCACAACTAGAAATAGTTCTTTTGAAGCAATTTAAAATGTTTCCATTTCTTAAAAATAAATCTCCAACCAACTAAAAAATGTTTCTACAAAACATTGTCTCTCATCACACTATTTCTGCCTCTTCTACTGTGTTTTCCTGATGCTTTAGCTTAGCATACGCTCAACAGGCAAAGGGAAACCTAGCACTGGGAGTGAGATCCTGACACAGTGACCTCGTTCTGAGCATTACCTTCTTTGTCAGTAGCAGCAGAAACTGAAGCAGCTCTGCTGGCTCTCGGCACTTGGAGCAGTTTGACATTTTCTGTCTGGCGTGGTTTCAGGGCTCACTTTGTTGTGAACCCAAATGGTAAATGGGATGACGAAAAATGAGCTTGCAAGAACTTGTCCACTGCCTCTAATTTTTTGATAAACAGTTTGCAGCAGCGTAACTATGATCCAGTGTACAGCAGAGCTGTTTGTTACATGCAGGTCTGCAGCATTCTTCAGGACTGACAAAGGAGAGTAAATCTCTCATTTTAATCAGTAGCATAACAACTGGTAAGTGTCATGGTAAATAATGAATAACTTAAGAAAATACTGCTCTATGTAAGTGTGTGTGTGTGTGTGCGTGCAAATATTCCTGTGCATTTGTGGGTTTATGTAGCGAGGTGTTGTGTATTAAATCAGGAAGATACACCAGGGGTAAATTTTCTGTCTTAACTAAAGAGTTAAAGCTTTAACTTGTCTTTGCAAATGCATGTAAATAGCTTTCTTGTCCACTTAAGGAGGAGGCTGGCTTGTTATCCTCTACAATGCAGCTGGGCACTGTTCCAGAAGCAGAGGCACTTCATTTCAAAGACAAAGAAGCCAGCACAGACGTAGGGAGAAACCTGGAACATTGCGCGGTGGATTTTTTTCAGAGCGATGACTCATTTCAGTTCACAAAGGATTCTGGGCAGGGTAGTGAGAAGTCAGGTTGGCTGATCCATTCCTATGACTTCACTTTGCAGAGAGCCAGGGAGAAGAGGAGTGACACTGCAGAATCCTGAGGCACTGCAGTGGAGAGGTGCTTTGCGAAGACTGTGAGTGCCTTGAGAACAAGGGGTGGTGTCAGACTGATTCCAGCCATTCTGTGGAAATAGGGCAAAAGGAGAAAGACCTTTTCGAAACACTGTGTGGGAGTTATATTTGTAGTCCCTTTTTGATTCTGTGCTTCCATCTCCCTATCATTTCTTAACCATTTGTTTCTTGTGCTTATGTGAGAATTATGTGAAATAGCATTCCTTTCAGTGGACCTCCATAGATAACTGCATTATTTTTTGTTTTCTGAAAGCCCTTTTTTTTCTGATTTAAGAGGTATGTGTTCAGTATATCACTGCCTAAAAGCATGCTTTGTTTTTCTTCTTTCAGGTCCTGTGGCACTGTCCTGTGCTGCAGCCAGTCAGCTTCCACAGTGATATAAAGCCCCAATATGCACATTGTTTTTACATCACAGCTACTCTGGATATTGTACTGGAGCATGGAACCAGACCATAGGGGTTCAGGTAAGTTCCCCTTTTTTAACATATTGTGTGCCAGAAATACAGATGTGGAAATTTATTAAAAGATGCATTTGAAAAACATTGGTTGAGGAAACACATTCTGAAGCACACAATATATTAAAAAAACACAGTCCCACCCTCTTCCTTCCCAGGATAAAGGAACACCACCAAAATTTCCTCGACTGAATCCTCTGGGAAAGTTCCGTGCTCCAGCAGAAACTTTTATGATTATAGTTGTAACATGTGCTGGGTTATCACTTTGGATCAAGAGGCAGTAGGCCACAGGACATGAGCAAAGAAAAGGAAATTTAAATCCCGGAAATGCACAGGATGAACGCATGGAAGACAAGACTACTGACTGCAGGCAGTTAGGCACCTGTTTCTGAAACTTAATGCCACTTGGTGAACTTGGAGATCATGGCTTTAGCTTGATCTGAATTATTAGAAAGATCAGTTTACATAGTTGAAGTTAATAACTGCCAAGGGACAATAACTTTGTTTAGAGGCAAGTGTTTTATCATGTGGTTGGTGGCTTGTTTTCTTAAGGCTAGTTAGAATTGAAGCCACATTGCCAGGTCACATTCTTGAAGCATTCATGATCTGTGTCTGCAAGGGAAGGTGTATTTTTGAGGTGCACGCATTTCAGAGGTGCAGAAGGAGCCTGCTGGTTAGCAAATGTATGTTACTGTATTTGGTGAGCCTTTGTTGAAGCTGCTTTTGAACCAGAATAACTGGAGAAATCTTTAATGTATTTTTTTTCCTTAATGTTATCAGTCCTCTCATACATGTTACTGTAGTATGCAAAATGCACCCTGCAGCTTTGTTCATAAAATACTCTGGGAAGTGTGGTTTAAAAAAAAATGATGTAGCTATGGCTGAAAAAAGTGCAAGCAACATACCTTCTAATTTTCTTCATCACAGATTTTGCTGTTAAGACATGTTCTTTTCTGTGTTAGTGTGCTAGTGCAGATCCAAGGTATATTTCAGAGTAATCTGAGCAATACCACCAAAATCTACGTATTCTTCCTGTTCCCTGCAGTTGTTTAATCGGATGGAAATGTCTATCTTAAAATGGCAATTACATAATCATTGTGGTGAGTTCGCATAACAAGGGGTTTGTTTGCTACATCTGTGTAAGTGTTCTGTATTCTGAATGATTCAATCACTTTGGAGTTTGGGGAAAAAAGGGACAGTGCAGCACAGACCAGACATAACTTCAGTGTATGTGTTTGGGTTTTTTTCTAAGTAAATCTGAAATGTTTTTTTTCTAGAAGAGACTTTTCCCTTTCAGTATTCCTGAAAAATAGTTACAATATTCTAGGCTGAAGAGCTCTCTTTTTGCACATTACTACTAGTTTTGGCTTTGCTAGCTACCTTTTGTTTGAAAAGGACCTTTCTGTAGTTCTTCCCAGAGTGAGATCATAGGTGAGTGTCAACCAGAACAGGGTGTTGGCAAGAAATTTTTTGTAGGGGATTCCTGTTGCAACCACCACTATAATCGTGAGGTGCTATGAAGTTACTGCACTCTAATTTGATGTTTTCTGATTAATAACATAGCTCTGTAAGCAGCTAAAGTAATGAAGTTAAATTTACTTTGACAAGTGGTTTTTGTCTGGATTCTGTCCTGTCTAGTGTGAGCTGGCTAAGCTTGAGGCTCTGTGCAGATGGGGCATGCATAGCAAACACTCTGGGTTGTCTAGTGAGGCTCATTCTCTCTGGCACATGCATGTGTACAGACTGTGATTGTGTAAGCCTCATTTCCTGTGGAAACCAGGCTAAAAATCATGTTTAAACTTTGTGTCAATCTGTAGGAAACAAAAGGTTAAAAAGGTGTTGAGAGATGGAGAAGACAAACAGGGCTTTGCCTTCCTGTAGTTTACATGATGGAGAGTGAAATCAGAGGGGCTTTTCCCTGTTTTAGGGACATACTGTATATAAATTGAACTATAGTGTGGGTTTTCAGTGTAATTTCCTTAATTTTCCTTCACAATGGCTGCACTGAATTGCTTTAATTTATAAGTCAAGAGGTGATTTTTCAAACAATCTTTGTGGAAACTTCATGAGACAGGGAGTTTGACTTCCAGGTCACTTCTTCCCAGCAGCAGAATCACTAGTAAAAATTCTGTCATCTGTATGTAGTTGATAGTTTAATTGCTGATACGTGGTTCAGAATATAGTCTACCTCATTTTCTCCCAGACCTTCAGAGAACAGAGATGTTAGATAAGCTGGCACAGGAAGGGTTCTGGCTGGTGTGGGTTGAAGAAGTGTGAATTTCCATTGCAGTTCTGTTTCAGACCAGAGAACTAAATATTTCTTTTATGTGCTGTGTAATCTTTTGTTCCATGTAACAATAATTCTTTTTTCCCCCCACAGGACAGTGCTACAAGTCGCCATGGCATCAGTGAGGACAAATCCCATTCATTGATTGTTACATGCTTAGACATTTTTTGAAAATTAGGTGCCACTTGAAGTCTAGGAAAGTTTGGGTTTTTTTTTTTTTAAAGTTCTGTAGAGAAAAGTTTGAAAAGACATAGCAGAAACAGTGTTAAACTGATATACTTTATTTATGTATTTTTTATATATATATAAAATATCATATTTAAACAAACCATACCACTAGATGGTGAAAATTGTGTTCTGAGCTCTGGTTTTCATTTAATTGGAAACATAAATATGAAAGTCAAGGATAGTAATTTGATTTCAAATGAAAGCTTCTTGAGACAAGCATCAGTCAGAGCTAACGGGAGCCATATGCTAGATGGTCTAAGTAAGCAGTGTGGTCTTTAAAAATAATTTAGGAAAAGCATATTTGATTTCCCCCCCCCCCCCCCCAAGCAAATCTTTCCCGAATAAGTTGTAGTAAACTTTCTGTTCAACAGGATGAACAGTATCTATGCATGTAATTGATGTAATTGATGTTAATATATTGAATTAAGTCACAGACAGGAGATATTTTCTATTGTTGTGCATCAAAGATGTTTGTCCGCTTAACTGCGACCACAGATTGCTGAGTGCTTTTAATTTCCCAGAGCCACATGATAGTTAAAACTTGGCAAATTGGAGCCTCCATGAGTTGAGAGGGGTTTTGCTTTCTATCACTGGATTTCATGGAAGTTTTACTGATGTGTATCAGCCATTTTAAACCAGGAGCTAGTAATTATCTCCAACAGACATTCACGGACAACAAGCTGTGGAGGTAATTCTGCCATAACAGAGTTGAAACAATAGTTCCCTTGTCCTAGTGAAGAAAGTTGGAAAGCACTCAGTGGAAAAGAATAAGCTATAACTGGTGATAGTCCCTTACAAAACAGAAACAAAGGTTCTCACATAAACCAATATTTGTTGTGCATTTTTATTGCATTCAAAAACATTCCAGTTATGATTTTATGGACAGTTGTAGTCATCTTTATAGTTAATTAAATGATTGGTAAACTCCCAAATTTCTGCAAGTGCTGTGTTTGTTACCCTGGCATATTAACTGCAGCATGCTTTTCTAGAGATAGTGTTAACACTAAGGGACTAAAACTGAATGTTACACAATGATGAGTAATGAGAAGTGCAGTTAATATTTCAGAGGAAACTCTTGGTTTGTTTCTGTTGATGAGAGCTGTACCAGGTTAGGGTGGATCCCTCCCCTGGTAGAATAAACTTACCACAACACGTATTCTTTTTTGTGAAGTCAGGGGAAAAAAAAAATTGTATTTCTTAAACTAAATATAACAGTGTAGGGGAAAGCAGCAAGGGGAAAGTACAAGCTGTGCTTCCAGACATAAAGCTTTTGGTGCTCCAATGAGATTATATTAACTTATCCATTATTGCCATTCTATGGCCTATCTCCAGAATGTTTGCCTTAGAGCTTCCACCTCCAAGTTTCTCTGAGGTAGGAATCTAACTCAAACGGCCACAAGAGCCCAGCTGGCAGGGCTCAAATGTGCAGATAATGTTTTCTGCATGCTAACCTAGAAAAACAATGCCAGAAGCTTTCTTTGAAACAGAAGATTGTGCAAAGTACAAGATGACTAAAATACTGGTGAACTTTATTATTTCTTAACTTATACTTAGACAGTTTTACATTAACAAGTCCTGACTGGGAATAATCCCAGAGGTGGATTTCTACAGGCTCTTGGCAGTCAGGGGAGAGGGATGGGCTACTCCAGAGTAACTGGTTTGAGTTCTTGTCCAAGCATCCTTTTGCAGGCAGTTGAGAGGCTGCAGAGCAAACTGACATAAATTAGCAGCTATGCTTCTTGTATAGCCCTGCTTGAGTTCCTTCCGCACTTCAGGAAGCTGACTATGGTATTGAGGCCTAGCTCTCAGATCCTGAAAATACCATCCTGGGTAGCTGCAAGTGTACCAGGTGCAAGGCAAAGAAAGAAGTCTTCTTCCTGCTGTCCTATCCTCGTGCCTGAAGAGGCAACAGTGTGAGTGTATGGCTGAGAGTAGGCACAAAGATGCTCTTGCTGTGGTGTTTTGGTTTAAGAAATTGCCAGATATTTGACGGTCCAGATGAAACAATTCAGGAAGTTATGAATGATCACCTGGATGCCCTTAAAGCTACTCAGGGAGCCCATTTCAGTGGCCAGTAAACTGATATGGTTAAACCTCAACTGAGGGCAATTTATACCAATCTATTTGATGTGGCACTGAACTGAACTTAGTGGGGGGATACCCATGACACAGATATTCTCATAATTTCTTAGTAGTTTCTTACATTGCTTAATTTCTCTTAATATCTCAGTAATTTCTGACATTGCTTAGATAAATCTGCATAATTCTTCCTATAGTTCTGATGGGTTTTGAGCATAAAGCTAATCATTAAAGAAACTGATCCTTTACACAGAGTTTATGGTGATTGTTGATCAAAGCTGGTGAAGTTATGTGTCTGGCTAAATACAAAGATTCATCTATGAACAACTTTCAGCTGGCAGCAGTTACAAATTATTAGTAAATAATGGTTTTATAACTGTGATATTCTTCATCCATTCTCAAATGAGGAGGGGACAAATGATGTTTGCTCCCTAGTCATGTGCAGGTGTATCTCTTATGTTTCCTGTAACTGCCTGTGATCTTCTTTATTGTCATTGACTGTAAAGCATATGGCAGGAAGCTTTCAGGTCTATAGGAATAAAAAACCTCCAAAAATGGTTATATTTTAAGGTCATCATTCTGTGGTCAGGTAAAAATGATGAGAATCTTGGGATGCACTGTGTTGAAGCTGAAGGAACGCTGCTGTGTTGGGATTGTGGCACTGATCTGCTCAGGGCTGATTAAGGAGAAGCAGGCAGGATACAGCATAGCACAAATATGTGTTTTAAATCAGTGTTGTGTCTTGGGTAATGTGTGTCACTTGTACAACAGATTGTACTGCTGCTGTGTTGAAAAGTACTGCTTCTAAGCCTCACTGAAGCAGTTATGCAATTCACTGTTTCCACCAATTCTCTCTTTTTTTTTTTTAAGTGCTGAGTATAATGCAAGATTAAATACACTTGGATAATCAGTTTTATAAACTACTGGTGCTGTTTAGTATATTAATAGGAATATTGAATCAATAATGTAAATATTAGGTCCTCTGAATTGTGGAGAAAAGTTGGAATTTGAACTCATTTTCAGTGATTCAATGCAAGGTATTGCTCAGACACAGCAGAAATAGGGTGAGTTTCCTGAGATTTCAAAACCATTTAGGTAAAACTTAATACCTGGCCATTGACTGACCTGTGGTCAGGAAAGCATTTGTAGTCAAGCATCCTTTGTTGTGTCTGTTACTCTTTGTTATTCCTTTTATGCTGGCAAAGGAAATCTTCTAGCCTGCTGATTCCCTCTGAGGTCATTGGGGAACTGTTACCACCACTCCAAGGGGAGGTACAGAGCAGAATCTGAAAGCCTTTCTGTACTTATATAAAATGTATGTGTGCATTCATGTAGTCACGTTAGTGTTATCAAATCATACTTTCTCCTGTAACTTTCATTTTGAAGATCTTTCAATGACTTCTAAATATGGGGTAATTAATTATTTTTAGAAACAACATGAAAAAAATTACAACAAAGTTATTTTTCAGGCCATCCTGAAGCTGTTAAAACTTCTCTTTTGAAAATACATACTCTACAGAAAGGCATTTGATGTGTAGATCCAGGAAATACTTATTCAGGGTATCAGTCTTCAGGTGTATGGTGCTTTTCATGCCTCTAAAAAGTGATCTGCACTTTATCACATGAGTGAAAATGTTACTTGTTAACTTAGCAATACTTTTTTCCTGATTTTTGACAGTACTAAGAACAAATATTATGTATGGTGGAAATGGTGAGTATCCTTTGAAAGGGGACTGAAATCTCCCCTTTTATGTCCAGTTAAATACATGCAACTAGTTTGTGCAGCTAATCAGGCACAAGATTTTGCAACTGTAAGTGCTAATCCGTTGGTATTTTTAAAAAATTATCTGTTGCATCCTTTGAGGAACTATGTCTTCATAGTGTACATCTCCAATTTCCCGAAGTGTACTGTGTCTAAGTTTTTAAATAAGCTGTTGGATGGTTCTCCATTGTAAGAGTTTTATCTCCAGCTCTCAGTACAAATTCCACAGAGCTGTATGCGTCTCCTCTGCTTGTATCTCTACATCCTTGCTCTGTGAGCAGATTTTAAAACTAAATGCTTCATTGCACATCTGTTGTCTTTTTACAGGTGATGTATCACCCATCAGCATGTCTCCCATCAGTCAGTCACAGTTTATTCCACTTGGGGAAATCCTTTGCCTGGCCATCTCAGCAATGAACTCTGCCCGAAAACAAGTCACCCAAGAAGCTCTAATGGAGCACCTAACAACCTGCTTCCCAGGTAACTGGACATTAATAAATCATTGGTCAGATAGGTGCATGTCTGTAAAAGGGCAAGTAAAGAATCCCCAGTGCCTACCAAGAAGGTTGTTTATCTTTTTGGTTTCCTTAAAGAAGGGAGTTCCATTGTTTGGGAGTTTCTTCACTTCCGGATGAGATTATTGATTAGTCCTGACATGCTACCCAAGACCAAAAGGAGGCTTTATGATTCTAATCTTACAACCTTTTCTTTATTCTTAGACATACAGAAAGATGAGTTCTCTCTGACCAGAGCCATTCATGTTAGACACTTTTTGTGAGTTCACTTCCTGACTTTATGTAGATATTAAAAATTACTTAAGGTACTAAGCAGCAAACTGTATTGACTTGTTTCTTTTTTTCAGACTAGTATCAGAATAATCTTGTTTGTGGCCTTTTTTTTCCCCCAAAAATAACCTTCTTTATTATCATAGTCAGAAGACCTTAGGACTTCAGTAGTTATGGAGGACAAAGCATGTGTCATAGACAGAGCAGACTTATTTCACCTTGTGACTTTCAAGCCAGTTGTAAGCTAGCTTGTAAGACCTCTGTTGGTATCTGTTCATGTGTCATTGTCCAGTCTCCATAGATACAACCACAGAGGTCTCTGTAAAGTGTTCTCTCTCAAAGAGCGTATTTCCCACATACTGCATGTTTTCTTCCACCTAGGGCAGGCTCTCAAAATTAGTGTTGCCTGATCCAGATGATAGAGTCTAATGGCAATGATGCATCTGCTTCAGGAGGGATTATATTGAAACTGAAAGGAGGTTGTCAGCCTGGTTTCCAGGAGTTTTCAGAGCACAGACACAGTTCTGGCTTTTGCTTGTGTACTACCCTTGCTTAAAACATCTCTAAATTTGTAATTTTAATTATTTTTTTTTTTTTTTAATTGGCAACTCTCTCTGAATGAAAGGCTTGGAGAGCCAGGGGTACAAGTACTGTGCTCACAAATGCTATTAAGATGTTCTTGACAGCAATTGATAATATTTATTAAATAGGAAAATTACAATGTCTTGGATTAAATATACTGTAATATCAAAAAAAGAAAACCCATGTTAAGAATGTACTTTTGAATATGCTTCCCTGCTGCCAGCTCGTATCTGGAGTTGGTGAATCATGCAAACAGCATCTTGTAGAGACATCTAGAACAGTGGTGTAAAAGCATTGGGCAGAGGTTTACTGCTTGAGAAAGCACACTCTTCTGTGCCTGGATTTACATTTCTCTAAACTAATTGAGAAACCCTGTTGCGCCTCTTTTACAGCTGTATAAAGCAGCTAATTGAAATTGCTTCAGTGGGAAAACTACTGATGCATCTACCTCATCTAAGCAGCCTAACTGTAGCCAGGGTTGGATGTCCTGATTTTTTTTTTATTTTTTTTTTTTTGCTTACATCTCAGAGCAAGAGTTACTTAAAGACCTGAAGCTTACATGGGCTTTCCTTTTAACTGTTAGTAAATTCTGATATTTTAAAATATAATTCTGGATTGGGAGCTGTGTTTGACATAAACAGTTTTGTTTGACATTTAATAATTGCACTTTGGGAAAAATATGTTTCATAAATACTGGCTTTCTGTCTTAATGTGATGGTGTTTATTGGTTTGGGTTTTTTCAGTATACTTGGCTGATTTTGAAAATAGAAGTAAAAGTTATGACGGCTAGAATGCAAAGAAGGCAGAGTTCACAATTATAATTCCAGTTTAATGTATTTTGAATTTTATTTTTCCAAGTCATGTTCTACATAACTATGTACTAGAAGAATTACATAGATTGCAAGTATTTTCCCAATGCTTCTGTCAATATTTTAATGAAAACATTATTGCATGGTGGAAATTAAAATTTATTGGTGTCATCCCCTGGATTTCCTGGGAGCCTGATTATCTGTTGACTTGGTATGTTTCACTGTTCATGCTAGACAGAACCATACATGAAAAATAATTCAACAGGCTGGATTATTTTGTAGACTCTGCTCAGAAGCAGCCTGAGGCAAGTTATCACACAGTCTCTTGCTACCTCTTTTTTTTTCCCTACTAGCCATGAACATGTGCATTTCTCAAGTCTGAGATTAAAAACAGGAGAGCTTTGCTTTTCCTACCTCACTTCCCAAAACACAAGGAAAATTATTTGGGAAAAAACCAATAATCTACCCTTTGTCCAATTTTATTCCCCTCTCTAGAGAAATGCCTTTCTCTCCCAGACATGGCAATTTAACATAGCAAACATAGGTGTTCTCTCAGGATGACTACAGGATTACCCCAAAAATGTTGTCCTTTCCCATAAACAGAAGCTCTTCTTGTGCTGAGTGATATTTTTCACTTGTTCGCCCAAAATCTCATAAATCACACACAGAATCACACAAGTCACACAAAACTTTAGGGGTTGGAATGGACCTTGAAAGATCATCTAGTCCAACCTCCGCAGCAGAGTGGGATCACCTGGAGTAGGTCACACAGGAACACACCCAGCAGGGTTTTTCAGCTGTGGGTTTTTGAGCCCTTGTATTCTTTGTAGCTATTTTAAATTACCTGATCTCCTCCTATTCTCATGGTTTCTCTTTCCTAATTCATTGTTGATACTCTGAGAGAGAGGAGACTGTTACCAATGTAAATGTATCTGTCATTGTCACATAACCTTTCTGTATCTCACCCTGGAGCAGCACTTGTCTGCCTGTGTTGTTTGTATTTTAATGAACAGATGCTTCACCGCTTTTCATGGTGTGTATAAATTTCCTAAGACCCCAGATGCTATTCTCAAACTGCCTAAGAATAATAAACCTCTTGCCTCGGTGCAAGATCTTACACTTGCAGTCTAGCCCTCTAGTTTGCTGAGCCATTGTGCGGGCATAAATCTGGGCCATGGCTCTATTTGAAATAAGGTATGCTAATTATTTATAACATCACATAGCAACCACTCCATATCCTTAACTAGTATTTCATGAGCCAATCAGAGTATTTCTTTTATCCCTTGTTAAGCCTTAGCATCAGCTCAGGAGAAAATCATTTTAGCAGATTTAACACCATTTAAATACTACTTCAGATGTATTTATATTATTGAGAAAGTTTGTAATGATAATGCACGTCTTATTTATGGCTTTTGTTATTTGTCAGGTTTTTTAAAAAGCAAGAGGGCCCCTACTGCACATGCTCTCATTATTCTAACTTAGAATTAAAGAATGAGATGTTTGTACAGCCCCACTTTATAATTTATTGACCATGGTTTAAATCCCATACATTAAATGTAGATCTTTGAAATCCAGCATAAGGAGCTAAGAATCTAACCTCTGTTCCTGTGTTTGGCAGCCAGACCCTCTTATCTGTATGAACCTGGCTGAACAAAACATCATGCCTTTGTCTCTGCTGCTGATGCCTTTAGTAAGGTTTTTTTAATTTTCAATTTATTTTTTTATCCAGTTTTGTTCATGTACTTATTAAAATTGTTTTGAGATGTTCAAAATTTCAGTGTAGAAAATCCATGTGTAGTGGACTAGGTTGCTTTTGAAGTGAACAGTTTTCTGAAAGCTGACAAATTCCCCTGACATTCACCTTCATAACTGTTCACTCTTTAAATAAGGGAAATGTATATGTAGCACTTAAAGTAAGTGTCTTACATTAGCTGAGTTCACTCTAGGTCAGTGTTCTTTGTGAGCAGCAAACAAGACATAATCTTCTGTCTGGAAGCTCAGTGGATGGCAAAGCAGACTCTCTTGAGATGCAGAAAATGTACATGTCTGATGATTCAGTGTCCAGACAGTTTCTGCTTTTGAATTATTAAACCACTACATAATCTTAAATAACACCACTGCTGTCATGCCATATTTTATATGCTAGAGTCTCTAGACTACTAGGTTTTTACCTCTTGATGCTGTATAATGGAGGAAGGGAGACTGTAAGGAGGTTTCTGAATGTAACTGGGTAGGTTATGTATAGACATGATGTGGGCAGGTTGCTATAAAAGGAAAACTTTTGACAAAGCTAGGAAATCTGTCTTAAAATTAGCAACAATAGGAGTCAGAGTAATGTCTTGCTCCTTCCCTCAATGCAGGAAAGCCTAATTCAAGTTTGGATCTATTTCTGGTTTTCTAAGTACCCAAAAGAGATCTGAACAAAACCCATAGGTAGCATTAGCTGGCAATGCTGAGCTCCTAAGATCTGCATCTGCCATTGCCACTGCTGGCTTAGGAGAACATAGGGATGTACTGTATGTTGAGAGTGATAAAATTGGTAGCTTCCAGCTCCAGAGAGAAGGCCGACACACTTAAATTTACAGCATCATTGACTGCCCAGGCATGCTAATTTGGTTTCTTCTTGGTGTTTGTCTGAACACTTTCTGTTCACAGGACTTAGTCAATTAACATAACTACTGTACATCCAGAGTTTAGAGACTCATTTGCCCAACAGATTATCATCATTATGTTTTACTTGGTGAAAAAATGCATATTATTATTCTTGCAGTGCATTTTTGCCTGAGTTACTGTAATACCTCAGAAGATCCATTTCAGTCTCTTTCCCTGACTTTTCTGTAAACTCTCAGGAGAGCGTTTTCCTCTCTTATTTTTGTCCGATGTTTTCAAAACAATCTATTATGAAAAGTCTTTTAAGTAAAGTAATGATGAAGAGCCAAATTCTCACAGACAAAGGTAGGTACATGTTGAGGTATTTACATGTAAGCTTCTGGAAAGTGCAGTAGATCAGTCAAGCTGGTCATGTAGGAGCAGGAACAGTTTGGCTACTGCACAGCAAGTGTATTTCAGTTGGACCAGGAATGGACTCTGCAGTGCATTTTCACCACAGGATAGAGAACATGAAGTTGACTTTGGGGTCATTTGCTTCTTGTGGTGATGCGAGGCATAATTTAAAAGGGGCAATGTTACTCAAGCAGACATAGCAGCTTTACTGCAGGAAAAAAGAGGTTAGGTAATGACTGCTGGTTGTTATGGGAATTGAAGTCACTGTTCATGTTGCTGTGCTTTTCTGAAAGCTCATGCAGACGGCAACCTGCTCTCCAGTTGCCACTGCCTCACAATCCAGCGGAAACTCAGCATGGTGCTTCCTTCAGTCCAGAGAGATTCAAGACTCTGGCCTAGGGATGGGTAGCTCTCTGGATTTTAGCTTTTCCCATCTGTTACTATTTCTGGCATGTTTGCTCATCCAGCAGTTCTGGAGGTCTTACTCTCTCTAGGATTATCACATGAATTGTGGACTCTCACATGAAAAGAGGAGAAATGTTCCTGATTCTCTGTTTTCATTTACATATTCTTTCCAGTTTTCAGTGTAATTTATTTTCTCAAATTATATGCTTTTCATTCCTGTGTCTGAATCAGTCCCAGTCTTCAACTCCATGGGCTTTGCGTGAAATATATTTACTTCCACCAGCACATTCTCTGTAACTGCTTTCACTCATGTGTCCATGTTGCTCCTACCACTTTGCTCTTTCCATTTTAAGATTGTTAATTAATGCTTACATCCAATAATATCCGTATGGTCACGTCTCTAAATTCAAACAATGTTCAGAGCCAGACACAAGAATACTTAGTATGTTCTTTGCAACCCAGTAGCAAGGAAGAGGGTGAGTTAAGAAATTAGTGAAACATCTCCACTTCTTGTTTCTTACTTTATGAGATGGTGGTCATAGTGCCAGAGCTCTTGCTGTCATCCTCACATTTGCTAATACAAGGAGATCACTGAGTGGCAGGCTCCAGGCTTTGACATGTGGGAATGGACACTATATGCTACTGAAGATACTGTGTTTGTGGCAGATACACCTGCTTGAAGTTTTTTCCATGAAATACTTTTGTAAAAAGCATATACTTTGCTGAGATGTATCTGCATGCATGATTCCACTGAATTTCTGTCTTAAGGATAGTCCATTTGGCTTAACAAGGCCCTTATCAACCTAATCTTAGTTGGCCTGGCTACGAGTAGGGGTCTTGATCCAATGATTTCTTGAGGTCCAACCTAAGTTACTCTCTGATTCAATTTTGTTTTCTTTCTAAGTTAGGGTTTGGGATTTTGTTTTTTTTAAATGAAGACTCAGAATAAATAGTATTAACTTTTTTAGGTCAAAATAGACTATACAAACTTTTGAAAAAAAATTCCATCTCTCTAGAAATGTAAACCAGGTCAGGATGCAGCGTTAAGTTGGAACTAAAGTGCATTTTAGCTCAACAGAATGTATTGATTGAAGATAGCTTTTTCCACTGAAAATTTTGAAGGATTTTTTTTCTTGTGCAGCATAAACCAATGTTTGTTTGGGTTTTTTTTACTAGTTTGTGAACTAGATTTCTTGTTTCCCTAGCTCTAGATGGAACTTATGCCTATGCAGAGCATACTAACGCAGTATTTAATGTGATACTGTCCTGCACCACTGAATCCAGCAAGAGTGCTGGTAGTTGGAAGGACAAGGCTTACAATGCCAAGTCTACCACGTGGCTAGTGTGGCATTGCTGCACAGTCGTCATACATGTCATGCAGTGTGTGATACATCATTTAGGTAGTGCGCTTTGCATCTCTTATTAAAGGCAGGGAACTCAGAGAAACAGATTTTTAGGAGCTAGATCTGTAACTTCCAGCATAGTGTAAAAGTCTACTTAAGAAAGATGAACTGTGTCAATCAAGGTGTGTCTTTTTTGGAGCAGCCATGATGTAGTCGAAATGTTTTAATGGGAGAGTAGGTAAGTTCAATCAAGTTTGTAATAAAAAGGCAGTTTGGGAGAATGTTGTGAGGTTTTTCTATGTAGTGTTCTCCTGTAGAAAAACAACTTAGGCATCCAAAGTAACAAATAAGCACTGTTCGGTATGTGAATGGGCATTATAATAAAGAGCTCTGGTGAATTGAGATATATAAATATTTAGTTGGAAGAAGAGTAAAAGTGAAATATTTCCTCTGACACCCTTTGATTTCCAGTGCTTCCGTCTTGCAGCTTAATGTCACCTGCACAATGGAAATGACTAGAAGTTGCCTCCTGTTTGGTTTTTCTTTTCTTTTTTTTTTTTTTCCTTTCTTTAACACTCCATTAATGGCCTCCTTTCTATTTAATTAATAATTGATGTGTCTGAAGTGTAGGAGCTAAGCGGCAGATCGAACAGACAAGAGAATGCGTAACAAAGTGCTTTACTGGAGTTGTTTGTTCAGCATATTCCAGCTTGCATATTGGTAAAACAGCTTTTTATTGGGGAAGGGGCATGCAGAGTCCTGCATGGTTTTATGCACTCTGTGATATGTGTTTGCTGTCATTTCTAGGAGTTCCAACACCCAGTCCAGAAATCCTTCGACATACCTTGAATATGCTTGTGCGGGAGAGGAAAATATACCCAACTCCAGATGGCTATTTCATTGTAACCCCACAGACTTACTTTATAACACCATCTCTCATAAGAACTAACAGTAAATGGTACCATTTGGATGAGAGGATACCTGACAGGTCTCAATGTACCTCTCCACAACAAGGAACTATAACTCCTTCCACCTCGGGATGCGTCAGGGACCGAACACTACCCAAAAACCACTGCGACTCCTGCCATTGTTGCAGAGAAGACATGCACAGCATGCATGCATCTACCCTACAGAGGAAATCAGCAAAAGACTGTAAAGACTCTTACTGTCCTCCTTCATTATGTCAGGTTCCACCTACTGAGAAAAGTAAAAGTACTGTCAATTTTTCTTATAAAGCAGAGACACTCTCAAAGCCTAAGGATGTAGAAAAGCAGTCTAAGAAATTTGGACTCAAATTATTCCGATTAAGTTTTAAGAAGGACAAGACAAAACAGTTGGCAAATTTCTCTGCCCAGTTTCCTCCAGAGGAGTGGCCACTAAGGGATGAGGACACCCCTACCACTATACCTAGAGAGGTAGAAATGGAGATTATCAGGCGCATTAACCCAGATTTGACTGTGGAAAATGTCATGAGGCACACTGCACTAATGAAGAAACTTGAAGAAGAAAAAGCTCAACGGAGCAAAGCAGGATCTTCAGCTCACCACAGTGGACGAAGTAAAAAGAGCAGGAATCACAGGAAGTCTCATGGAAAATCAAGGTCACACAGCAAGACCCGGGTGTCCAAAGGAGACCCATCAGATGGCTCTCATTTGGACATACCTGCGGAAAGGGAGTATGAGTTCTATGATCCTTTGACTCGATCCCCACGGGAAGGCTGTTTTATAATAGAACACAAGGGAGATAACTTTATAATGCACAGTAATCCTAACATGATTGAATCTCATTTTCCGATGACACCAGAGTGGGATGTGTCTGGTGAGCTGGCCAAAAGAAGAACTGAAATGCCTTTCCCTGAGCCTTCTAGGGGAAGCTCTCACTCCAAGGTGCATCGGAGCCACAGCCATACACAGGATAGAAGATCAAGGAATGAGCGGTCCAGTAAGGCTAAGGAAAGGTCTAGATCCATGGATAACTCAAAGGGACCTCTGGGCTCAGCTACTTTAGGCACACCGGAAGATATAGGTGAAGGCTGTAGCCCAGATGACCAAACAACTAGCCAAACTTTCATTGACGACAGTACCTTAAGGCCATCTCAGTCACTCAGTCATCAAAGGGCTCTGATTTCATCTGCAAGCTACAAAGAGACTTGCATCCCTGAAATAGCTAGTGGCAGCGTAGAAGCCCCTGGTTCTTGTAGCCTATTGGAACAAAGCAAGCCTACAGAGAATTTGCCACCATACAGCGAGCTCAACTCCTGCACTACAAAATCTGCAGTCGATGACTATTTTCAGTGCAACACATCCAGTGAGACTGTGCTTACTGCTCCATCACCACTGGGAAAGAATAAAGAGGACCATGATACACTGACAGGGACAGATGGGCTCAAAAAAATTACTCCTGCAGAAAGACAGTCTCAACATATCTCTAGAGATCCTGGGGTGCACAAAGATGAGTCTCCAAAGGGCCCGAGCAGTGGTACAGCAGTTGCTGGCCAAAGTTCAGAGGTGATTGCAAATGGGCGGCTGGTTCAACACCATAGTGCTGAATCAAGCAGTCTTGATAAAAGGAAAGAAATATTTAGCAAGGATACACTCTTTAAACCTCTGCACAACACCCTTTCTGTGAACAGTTATCATAAGTCTAGCACACCCCTGCTAAAGCCTCATCAAAAGACCCCTTCTGACACTTTGCCAGTCAGATGTGAGAAACTTGAACAAGCTATAGTAACCTCAGTCACACAAGTCACACCTGTTTCACAGAGACAGCAAGAGACAACTGGGAACCAGGAGGCCTCCTTCGACTACTACAATGTATCTGATGATGACGACTCAGAGGAAGGAAATAACAAAAATGCTGAGGAAGAAAAAAACAGGGATGATGTTGGTACAATGCAGTGGCTCCTAGAGAGAGAAAAGGAGAGAGATCTGCAGCGAAAGTTTGAGAAGAATCTTACTCTTCTCACCCCAAAGGAAACAGAAAATAGCAACAACCAGAGAGCCACCCACTCAGCCCGCCTGGACAGCATGGACAGCAGCAGCATTACTGTGGACAGCGGGTTCAACTCTCCACGGTAGGACTGTCACATTCATTGCAGCTTTACAGACTAGAAAGTTCCATTTATAGTTATATGTGTGTGGTACTGGTGACGGAAGATAGGGCCATTTTAAGCAGTTGCACACATTTTCAGACAGTGTTTTCTCTGCAATCTGCTCTTGAGGTGTGTGGCTTTCCCACCGCACCAATGACCATTTGCGGCAATGACTCTGTACTAGTTCATTTTCTGTTTGCTGAAAACCTCCCTGTATATTTTTTTTTCCTGTATTAAACTTGTGTTTGCACTTAGAATAGAAGGAATAAGATCCTACATACTCCCCTTTCCCCCTTTACCTCTTAGATATCGACTAACCAGAAGAGTAGACATGACTAGGTGGCATAACATTTGTCTCAGACTTAAAAAAAACCAAAACATGATGATTGTTTTGGGTTTGGGCTTTTTTATTTATTTTCTTAACAAAAAATTGGAAATTTATCACCATTCCAGACTGGTGAGATTGGAGCAGCTGCTTCCCTCAAAAGACTAAAAGTGCTCAGGATATTTAAACTTCAGAGGTGACCCAGTGCTGCATCAGCAGAGAGAGGGGTGCCTTGCCTAAGATATTTGGGAAAAGATTCCAGATGTTTGCATGTGGTGGTGCTGCTAAGTCATTTCCATTCCAGGGATCTCAGACATCATAGAAGTGTCAGGGTGCTAGGACTCTTAGAGATGTAGGGAGGAGAGAGTTGCCCCTATGTTCCATGCCCTGGAGATTTCATAAGCTCATTTCCAGGTTAAGAATCCTTCACTTGAGCCTTCTTTGTTCTCTGTCTGATCTTTCACTGTCTGAAGTCCCTGCTGGAATGGAACTTGACTGGTTTTGTTTGCTACGGATAGCAATCCATCAGAGTTCAGAGCAATAACTCTTAAGAACACAGAAATAATTTACCAGAGCAGTTCTTCTGCAGTGTCTTACTTCAGCTTCAATTATTTATTGTCATTGTTTTAAAACCAAAACCTCAAAGTCTAGATTTGTATTAGGTGAAAGAAAATGAGGAGGTTGTGGGAGGGCTTTGGGGTTTGTTTTGATTTTTTCTTTTTTTTTTTTAATTCCTCAGAATTAAGTTTTAAAAAAAATCCATAGCAGGCTCTCAGACAGACACATGAAGGATTTACTGCTTCTACACAGGACTAAATTTTCAGTTAGCCATGTCACTGGAATAAATTCCTTCAGATTTGATGGCTACTCCCACTTGACGTTAATGAAAGGCAGTAATTATTTGGCCTGCTGCAGCATGCAGTGATCATCAGACTAGAGCAGACTTTTAATATCTGTATCATTTTTCTGAGTAAAATATTTGAAAAGTAACTGGAGTAAATTGAACCACTTAACACTGAGTCCAGCTTTAAAAAAGAAACTTAAGAAGGTTTTGAATTTTTTCCTGTTCTTGATTGTTCTGCAGACGCTTGACATATTTCTCACATACAGCTATCATATGAGGCTATTCGTACTCTTGGGGATTTTTTTAGTGTAATCTTTTCTTGCTATACTTGCAGTCAGTTTTTGTGGGGGAATATACAGTGGTGTTTGCTTTTTGCTAAGCCTGCTCTACTCCAGAGTGCATTTCACCTCCAGGACAGGACGTCAGTTGACTGGATAAAAATCTGCTTTTACCCTACTGTTTTGCTAGCTGTATGCTGGTTGAATATCAGGCTTGTGTTTCTGGTTAATGGCAAGGCAGACTTTTCCTTCCCTAATTATTTACACAACAGCTAAAATTTCTGTTGATGTTAATCTTAAACTTAGTTAGCAAGAGAACAGAATGTGGTGAGCATACTGGATTTAGTGCTGCTATACCACTTTGTTTAGATCAAAAGGGAAACAGATAAGCAGCTTTTAATAATGATTGTGTTCCACACATCTCTGTTTCATTTTTTTTCACTATTTATTAAATAATATCTTTTTTTTTTTTTTTGTCACATAAAGTGAGATTTAAAGCAAGGTTCTGTAGGGTTGTTTTGTAAGACCAGCATGTAGTCCAGCTCTTTCAGAGGCTTTTTCATAAGCATTGCATCATGATGTTTAAATTGAATTTTTCTGAGTTTTGGTCGCTCCTTGGTATAAGTCTATACAAATTGAGATGAGGGTGAATTCAGCCCCTTGGCTATAATTGCCATGCTGTTATTTCTTTACTACTTCATAAGAAAAAATATACTCCCCAGCCCTTTTCCAGGAAATACAAAACAGCATCCAGCATCCACGTAGATTCACCTAGATCTGACAGTGTCCATTAGCAGATGCCTAGGGAAGAGTATTAAGAGAAGGACATGCATGTAGTGATATTCCCTAACTAGCTTCCACTGATGTTGTAACTGTTGACTTCCTGAGGTGTGGTGGTATCTTTTAATTTAAACTGGCATGCAATGTTTCTTGGGAAATCAAAATTACCAGTTCCACACTGTGAAAGAAAAATGTATTTTTAAAGTGTGACAATTTGCAATGGTCATTTGACTTCAAAAGTATTTTGCATTAGCAATTCGTGAACACATCACCATTGGGAAAGAAGCTTCACAATGTTTTATTCATTGCTTTTATGCAAGTTGTATATAGTAAATGTCACCTGTCAATTTTATTCCTTAATTTTTAGAGCTTATATAATTATGCTACTACTCTTCTGTCACCTGAAGAAAGAGCTCATTTTGGCACTCTGCATGCAAAAGTCTCACAACAATCTTTGTGTAAACATGTTGTAATGGCTAGTTTGTAATAACCAGAATAGGAAATGTTTGAAGATCCAGAATTGGCAGTCCCATAAAGAATGATAAAATATTAGATGGTCTTTTAACAAAACACCTCCCAAAAAACCCAAAACAAACAAAACAAAAAACCAAACAAACAAAAAACCCAAACAAAAAAAAAAAGTTGCATCTATTTTCATTGAAAAGCAGAGGGAGCAGAATCAAAAAATGAGTAACAGAAGCGCACACCGTATGTCACTGTAGTTCACAGATATCTCTTACTCTATCACCCATTGAGGCTGTTTGGAACTGCTGACAAGAAGTGATAGTTGGCAGAAGGTGATCAGTACCATTTTGATCTATTTAGAAGATCTGTGGAAGTTTTCCTAAAAGGCATCAAAGGTTTTCCAGATTCACTCAGTTTAAGATGATTTAAATTTGCCCTACAACTGAATGAGGTGTTTCTTCCTTCCCTTGTGCCATCCACTGACACGTTTGTCCCCTGCCACATCCAGAGATGTGTAGTCCTACTCTTCCTCTGATGCTAGCACTATTTTGTTTATTTTTTTTTTCCCTTAGGGCTAGTGTTTAACGGAGAGTGGCCCCTGTTCTGGCTGGCTGCAAGGCTTAGCATCAGGGAAGCAGCAGGAGCATGTGGCAGGGTCAGGTCCACACAAGGCAGGCAAGAGCTGCCCGTTTGCAGTAGCAGGTAAATTTAGGCTGACTTTAAACTGACTATGAAGCTCTGTCATTTAGTTTGTTTCTTTCTAGTGCTTATTCCACAAACCCATTCAGTCCTCTAAATGTACTCTGAATATCTCCATAGCAAATTACGATGTCAATTTTGCAAAAAAAAAGGGGATATACATGAAGTATACATAACTGGGGCCACCTAGCTATTTGAAAACCAAATGTCTCTCTACACAGAAGATCAAAAACTGAGAGCAGAAAGAGAACAAAAAGAATAGTAGTGGTAAAACTAGTTTTAGCATATCTTGGTTGAGTTTTTAAAAGCTGAACAGGCTAAATACAGGCTCCTCTGTGTTGGTAATGTACCATTAAAAGGCTTAGCCTTTAAAAAGGCTAAGTGTCCTGTCACTCCTGTGGCTAAATAGTATGTTAGGACTTAAAGGAACATTGTCCATTTTAGGAATGAAATAGCAGCAGTGGTTGCTGTTCAGGGCATAATCACAGGCCAGGCAGTTAAGATTTCTCAGAGTCTTGTAAATTGCAGTTGTCTCAGCTGCCAAGCAAAATTGAAGCCTTGTGTTTAGAAGCATTGTAGGTTTAATGTAAAGTAGCATTCTTAGTTACTACTTTGTGTACAAAGAGATAGGTAGAACAGATGACAGAGGAAGATCTGTTACACAATTGCTCTCCCAGCTTTCCCTGGTCACTTTAGCTGATTTGATGAAGCTACTTTGTACAAAAATGCACCAGTCAGGAAAGAAAATTAATATGTTCCACGTGGAAGATGGAAGCTATTTCCCTGGGTGAAAAATCCAGATGTTTGATATGGGTTCAGCTTACAGTTTGTGTGACAGCTTCAGCTCTGCTTAGTGCTATACCTTCGTTACAGTATGATGACTGCTGAGTACCTCTGGAACCCATTTTGGAGGAACATATGTGTACCATCAAAATGAGATGGTTCATTGGTGTGACATTCCATACAAACACAGGAAGCCTATTATAAAACACTCTATTCTCCTCTCCTTTCTGGTCAATAGATATATAGGCATGTCATATGTGAGTGTGTATATGTATTTCTTTTCCATTCTAGTACTCGTGAGAGCCTGGCATCCAACACTTCAAGTATTGTTGAAAGCAACAGACGTCAGAACCCTGCTCTGAGCCCTGCACACGGTGGCGCAGGCCCAACATTCACCTTCCGAGCCGCCACAGACCCACCGACAAGTGAAGCTGAGAAACTGCAGAAACCTGCTAACTGCCTGCAAGCTTCTGTCACTAGTGTCTGATAGTCAGCCTGCCTCAGATCTTCTGTCTCATCCTATATAGCAAAGTTTACGACACTGGGACCGATGTTTACATCTTTGGGGAAAAATTAAAACAGCATCTCAACCACAGTTTTAGTGTTTACTTAAACTGTACTGCTATGTAGACTAGGGGCAACAAAGATATCTTTATTTCAAGGTATTGCTTTTCACATTTGCGGCTCTGTAGCAACAGAAATAGCAGTAGGGATAATATGTACACTTTTTGCTTCACTTAATTGTAACTGAGCACATATAAGAAAGTCTAGACACTGTAAGTGTAATCTGCATTTTCAATGTCCATGCAGTTGCCAACTTCATTAAAAGAAAAAAAAAATGCCACAGATGTGTGATGCCCCTGGTCAGAGGCTAAACTCTGCTGCAGAGTTGATTGTTTCTTCCTTCAAAAACTGAGCCACTGCTGAGAATAACCAGCCAGGACCACAATGAGGAAAACAATGCCAAACGTAACAAGTGATGACCTCAGCTCTATCTGTGAATTATTAATCCTAATCAGTCATTTTCACTGTGCGTTTTTGTGACACGATTTTGCAAATACCTGTATAAGCAAGTAAAAAGAGGTGTGGGGGTTGTTTTGGTTTGGTTTTTTTTTAATAAGTATGGAGGGTAGAAGGGAGATGGCTTCTCCTTTTGTGTTTCAAAAGTATGAGAGATGTTTACTTACTGAGACTTGCTACTTGACCTTCCATAGTCACAAATGAGGAGGTGGGCCTTCACTAGAGGGGGGAGTGGGGAGGGAAGGGAGAGTTATAACTGTCATGGAGCCACAATGTGGAGTGACACAAAATATAACAAATATCTTCAGTATAAAGTATTTTAAAAAGATAATCTAATTCTTGTGTCACTTTTGGTATTGCAACTTGCCATTAATATATGAATCAGGATAACTAATTTCTTAGAACAAAAATATTCTTTATGATATAAATGACAAGTATGGCCTGAAGAATTGATTTCTTTCTAGTGGAAGGACATAAATCTATTTTATGTAGCTTATTAAATAGAGTGCCTAAATTAGGCTATTAAAAATAGCATACATTGTAGTGATTATCAGAGAACAAAATTTAGAGAATTATAAACTTCTGGCCTTTTTATTCAGTGGATGTTATTTGCAATTTAGCATTTTTACGGACATGTCTAATTTCTAGAAATTAAATGTGTCCACATGGTTGGCAGTAGAAATCTGAATTCTGTATGTATGGTATATCCTAATTGCTCTCCCCATAACTGTTACTCCAAAGCAATTAGTACTATGCTAATTACTGCAGAGTAACTTCTAAGGATAGTTAAACTCCAAGAGTAGTTTTTAGATATAAGGTCACATTCTGCTCTGTTACTCATGCAACCTGGTAGTGCAACAAAATGACTTCAAATTTAACTTCTCTCTTTTTTAAAATTTTCTTTTCTTTTTCTTTTTTTTTAATCAAATGGATGAATTGATGGAAGAATAATGAAGATACTAAAATGTTCAACAGCCCAAACTCTTGCATAGAAAAGAGATGTTTATGTTGTCTAGCTCTTGTAGTACACAGGTCTGAAACCCAATTGTACATACTAAAACCCAGTGTTTTCATCAGGTTCTGGTGACACATATTACTCTGTACACAAAGTCATTTGAAGCTTCACCCATGTTCTCTGTTGTCATCAGAAGTCTTTACTGAAGATTCAGCCTTATGTTACACAGTTGGATATAGTTTATTTACTTACAGCTTTCTAGCTCTGGATACAATCAGTTTCCAGTTCTGTCAACAATGGCCAGTCAATGCACAGGTCTGGTTTCCTTGGTTTTGGTGTATGATTTCCATTTCATAGGAGCAATAAGACCTTTCAGTGCATATAAAGGAAATTATTGTGCTTTTGGTTGGTTATCAAAGTCACTTGGCCTTTAGCCTTCTGCCTTATCATACCTTCCAAGATGTGCTCTAATTGCCATATAATGCTTTGCATGACGCCTCTTATTATTCGATATGTATCTCCAGCCGTACTTATTCCATGCGAACTGTAGAGTCAGAGTTTTTTTTGTGGGGAATTGTCATATACTATGCAGTGGCTGACTGTGATTTTTGTTTCTGAGATGAACTCTGGCATCAGTAGTATGTATCACTTCAGTAAATAAAAGTGTCGAAACAATAAAACAATTTACAGTGCTGATCTGAAGTACTAACAGCAGTATTAAAATGTGAACAGCAAACAGGAAATTTCACCTTTGGGGACAATATTTGTTTGTCATAAACTAATCAGCATTTATGCAGGCAGCTGGTTGTACAGAAGACA
This sequence comes from Ramphastos sulfuratus, assembly GCA_013399055.1. Lineage (NCBI taxonomy): Eukaryota > Metazoa > Chordata > Aves > Piciformes > Ramphastidae > Ramphastos > Ramphastos sulfuratus. The sequence continues at coordinate 15,034 of WBNM01017742.1, read as the reverse complement.
TAATTCTAATGAAATACAATAGTATCTATAAACTGTGTAGTATGTTATTTCTTAAAGTTCCCAGAAACCAGCAGACAACATAAATGTCATATTAATGTTGACATGGCGTTGTACCAATATTAATGTGACTCTTGGAATATGGAATGTAAACAGAAGTTTCAAATAGAAACGTTCTAATCTTGATTTTTTTTTTTTCCTTTTCTTTTAAAATCAACAATGGAATATAAGGAAATTCCATCTTGAGGTTCTGGTAACAAAACCACAAGAGCGGAGCCCGAGTGCTTTACGTCACCCTAATCCTTTGATGAAATCATAGCCTTGTATTACGTGGTTGCTTGTCTATCGTTCTTCTAATGTATCAATTTAAAGGTTTACAGAGTTAGATTAGGTTGAATCTGTGTTGTGTTCAACTGTAAAGGGTCAACACAAATCTGTCGGCATTTTGCACACTTAATATGTATTATTATAATACAACATGTTACTTTTATGGTAATTTTTTTTACACATATAACTACCTCCATGAATTTGATGAAATGCAGCAACGTGAAAAGTGTATTGTACAAAGCAAGGTTAAAAACTTTGAAGCATTAGGTCATGGCATTCTCTTTTGTGTCAATGCTTGCGTATGAAGTCATCGTGTTTCCATTGCCACAATTTCCTTTTACAATATTAAAAATCTGGCTTTCAGATGAGTCACTTGAAGACTTTGACAAGGCTGCATAATTGGGATAAAAGTGAAAGGGAGGCATAAACCTTCCATCCCGTCCCCAGTTACTGCTAAAATTTCTGCCTGGTAGAACTTGAAAATGTAGTTGTAATTTAGCAAATTAGAAACATCTGCAGTCTGTGAAATACAATTGACAGTTTGGGATTTAACAGAAGACACTCTGGGTATTTTCTTGGCAGCCTTCTAATACTTTGGGCCCTGTTCTGCCTCCATCTTTGTCAACGTATCAGGTCATGGTTTCTCTGAACGGGCAAGGGTGTTAAAACCGCTCTTCCTTTAATGACATGCACTCTCTTATCTAGATTGTGTGCATCTGAAACACTTGCTCCTATAGAAATTACCAACAGCCTTTAATTGACTTCACTGGGAGCAGTATTAGGGTCCCTACTCAAGGTATGTGCCCATTGTTGAAAGAACATGGGCAGGTTTCCAAGAAAAACAAAACTGGCTTTTGAAAAGTAGCCAACTGCAACAAGCCATCTTTCAAGAGGGAAGGAAGAAAGACTTTTCCAAAAACCAAAGGAAGAAAGTGGCAGTTGAACCTAAGCAGATCACATTTATAGAGAGATCCAGATTTACAAATGCCTCTTTCAACAAACCTAGTACCATTATCCTGATACAAACTAATAAACAGTCATCAGTTGAGCTGATTCTGCCGTTCTTAACTATAAATCATTAGCCATTTTACTTCTCGCACCATTGTAAGTGTCCGTTACATTCAAAACAACGTTCACTCAACTTTATAAAGTAAAATGTATTGGAAAACAAATATTTTAATGAAAACTGTGGCCTAAGTGCTTGCCAGCAGTAGTTGTTTTTAGAAAAGAGAACAATCACACCAGGCTTCAGAGGCCGTCATAAACATGGATAATACTTTACACTGAAATTATGCCTTTTTGCCTGAGGGCCTCGAAACGCTTGTACCAGCTAAGCCTTGGGACCCTAGGAGGTAGGCAGAGTTCACTGCCCCTACTTCATGCCCAGGCACATTGGGAAAAACAAAGGCTAAGTGTCTGCAGACTGATTTATTAACCAGTTACTTTCTTAAAGTTACCAGAATAATTTTAGTAGTTAACCAAAATGTTTCATGTTTATACTCTGTGAAGTTACTCTTTTAATGCATTCAGTTTAAGTAAGAGAGAAACTACTTTGCAGTCCTGCAGAGACTCCTGGATTAGCAGTGCCAAACCCAACCGAGTCTGTTAGTCATAAGAGTACTGTGGTCAGTGGTTTTAGAAACAGTTAGTTTAATTAAAAATTTGTTTTTCAAAAACATTTCACAGAGCTTTTCCCAACACACTGTTGTGCTGAGAAAGCAAGTAGCACTCCTAATCTAGCTGGTACCACACCCAGTTTACAATTCTCTTTGGAAAAAAACTGTACAGTATTAGAGAGAAAAGTTCTATTTTTTACAAAATTCTTTTTAAAAAAAGTATATATCTAAAAGGTTCCCCCCTCAGCATAAGTAAAGTGCATCATTACTGCATGAGAAACATGCAGTGGAGCCACCAAATGCCACATTGGTGCTAGAAGAAAATGGGACTATCACACTTCTTTTATAGCAGTGTTCTAAACATTGGTTTCAGTTATGCAGGTGCAAATCTGGCATAACTCCCCTGATCTCCCATGGATCTGATGGAAATGGGAATGGGTCGTTAACTCCATTGAAGCTCAGTTACGAGCTGAGGGTTTCCGTGTTCTTCCCCCCGCCCCAAGGCACTGAGTGCAGAGAAGGAGCAGAAGTCCACGCACACACCTGGCTCTGGAGGGGCAGACTGGGTTGAATCCCTGATGAGGTGCAGAGCTGCCTAGCCAGGATGCTCCAGCAGCCACCAAGTGTTACCCACCTTGGAAGGGCGATTTTCCATGCAGTATGCTGCCCTCATGTTGTATAGTGGTTAGAGACACCCAAAGGATACCCACCCAGAAGTATGAAAGGGCCCTCGGAGTAATTGGCACAGATGTTACTTTTATATGTGGAGGAGACTTAAGTTTAAAGGGATCGTAATTCTGCAGGTAATTTTCTGTGAGTGACTGAATGTGGCTGTTGCATTAGGTTTAAATGAGTTAATAAATGCAAGTGGGACTTACTGTATGTTAGAAGGGAGTTTTGCAGCCAAGACTGCCTTGTATAAATGTGTTTGCACTGAAAAAAAAAAATAAAAAATACTTGGTCTCTGGTTGCTGTAAAGGTCATCCAAGATGGATGTTCTGTTTATATTGTATAGTATTTCATATGAAATAATTGCAGTTCATGAAATGTCTTCCCTAACGTTACTGATTTATAACAGCACATTTGTAACATGGTTTTTATCGTGTCAGTGTACCATATTGTAAATGATGATTACTTGTCATGCTTAGTATAATAATTTAAAGGGAAAAAACAAAAAAGGACAGGGATTTTTGTAAGTCTATATTTGAAAGTCCCTCCATATGGTAATATTGTGTTCATGTTGTTTATGTAGTGTTGTGTGAAATATCCATTTTGGATTGTGTTACTTTTTAAGATATTAAATAACATTTGGTTATATGCTTTAAGTGGATTCTTTGCACCCACAGAGGGTTGGTTTTAGAGGAAATACTTCCATTTCCATTTTTAATGCTGTTTCCCATACTTAGGAAACATTGCACAACAAGCAAGAAGTCTCAGAAAAAAATTATAACAACTTGGTGTGTTCACGTATGCTTTAAGAAGGGGCTTTGAGCCATTCTGGTATGAGCACGAGGGATAAAATTTACCAATTTTGAAATATCCCATTTGGACTGAACATGAAATTGGTGGGTGCAGAGGGGAGTGTGATCCCCACAGAATGCCCAAGTACCCAGCTGAGATGCACCTGAGGCCCAGAAAATGGGAAGTCCATTAGGGCATCCTGATACTAAAAACAACAGGTGTAAGGCTCCTCTTTTCCAGTCATAAGACAAGAGGACATAGTGCAGACACTCAAGAGAAAGAGGTCTAGCAAGGAGGGATCAAAAAATTACTTTTTTTCAACACTATGACAACAGTGTAAGCCAAAAAGCCCCGTGTGGATAATGTAACATGCAAGTGCCATTTTCCTGCCTTCTACCACCACCTGGAAGAAAGTTTTGAGGAGATTCAATCTCCAGGAGCTTTGTCAGAGTTTTACCTTGAGAACAGCTGTTTGTCAAGTTTGGCTATTACAACATAAAAAGCAAAGCATCTGTTGAAAGTAGCTGCTGTCATAAGCAGCTTGGCCTGTCACCTGCTAGTGGCATGTACTGGTACCATGCTATTTACAGTCTGCCACTTTATTCATCTTACCCATTTTGTAACCCATCTCCTTGAAATGGTGCATCTTGAATTACAGGGGAGAAAAACCAAAACAGCAAAGCTGGGCAGGGTTTGGTTAGGGCTTAGCGCCAGCACTGACCTAGTGCCTTGCACAGGTAAAGCCAGTGGTGGTCAGAGTCAAAATTCCCAGCCCTTTTCAGTACTGCTGGAGAAGTCTGCAGGCACCATTTTTCCCTCACAGGGAGCTTTGCTTCAGTCTCTGTCCTACCAGTAGGCTTGTACTTTAGGTGGTAGATTGGGCTGGTTGTTACTGAGAAAGAAACTACTGTTGTCCAAACCCATCACACCTCACACTTTAAAACTTGCTTAGGAACCTTGCTCAAATTCTCTTTGTGCTTATTCTGCTGACAGATAAACTGAAGTTCTTAAGCAAATGACATCTTTTTGATGAAGCAAGGCCTATAACATACTTAAACCATCTAGGGCCACAGCTTGGTTGAAGAACTATTCTCTTGCTGTTGGATTGGGTCTTTCTGCCAAGAGCACTGAGTCACAAGAGCAGATTTCCATCCCTCTGTTATCTACAGATATCTTACATCTACGAGAGAACAGTTTTGAAAGTTCTCCTTTTCTTCAGACTTTACTTGCATCATTCTCACAGAATAGAATCTGGGGGTTTCTTCCCAATTTATTTTCTGTATCTCCTGCTTCTATTTTATCTCTCAGAATCCTCTCCTCTTCAGCTCCAAAAGGACATTTATCCTCCTTGAAGTTAGGGGTTTTTCTGTGCATTACTTGACATAGTCTGACCCTTTTCTTCCCTTCCCCTCTCAAAATGTCTAATACTACAACATGTTTTCCTTACTTTCCCACTACTTTCTTTCTCTTTTGCTCTTTCCCACTCATCAGAAAGACCTCAGAGAAGAAAAGGCAGGCAGCTGCTTCTGGATAGACACTCCTTGCCCTTCAAGCCATACTGTTGCAGGTTTGTGGTTTTAAAAAAGTTCAGTATAAATATGCCTCTGCATCTAGTCCCTTCTGTTCTCTCGCTCCTGATGACAGGTGCTCCTGTTTTGATCATGTGCTTTTCTGAAAGCCCAGCATCTCTGTACTTCGAGGGCTCAAAGGGGAGACTTAAAACGTCTTTTAACAGCCCTAAAAAAAAAACCCACATCACGTTTGTCTCGGCACCAAACAATACCCCAGGTAAATGCATAGAAAAGCAACTATAAGAATGCCCAGCTGTGCTTCTCAGCACAGCTATGTGGAAAATGGCCTCACCTGACTAAGCCATTCCTAAACTGTGAGGAAGGAGCCTACAATGCTCTTCACAGCTGGTACATTAAGGAAGAAGGGCTTTGCAGCAAAGATGCTGGGATTTCCATAGCCACCAGCATGTTTGTGCTGAGATGGCTGAGCTTGCATTTGTAAGCAGCTTTCTTCTATGCCTCTAGGTCTTTATGTTTAACAAAGTATTTTTAGCCCAACTGTCATAGAAGTGATGAATGGGGATCGGGAATGGGAAATCCCACCCAAGTGCTTTTTACTTACATCTCTTTTCTTCTCTATTGTCCTAGTAAGTACAGAAAACCTAACCCTATACTGCCAGCTATTTGAAAGTAAGAAAATGCAGCAAATAAATCTACCAGCATGTCTGCATACACTAAAATTGTTACTCACCCTGTTTGCTTGCTTGCTTGCTTGCTTGGGGAAACCAGGAGCCTTTTNTTTTTTTTTTTTTTTAATCTCTCCTCTTGTTCCTGTACTTGTTGCTGGTAAAACCAAACTAGGTGTCTAGTAAGTGCCACAGAGGGTCAGTCTGACAGGATGCTGCAAAAGTAGTAGCTGCCAATGCACTCAGAGTTGACACCAGTAGTAAGAAAACAAGCAGGAGCTAACAGCCTCTCCTATGTGTGCAGGCTTTCCTTATGCAGAAGTGAAAGGGTGCACCAGCTCTGAGCAGGAACATGCTCCAGCAAGGGCTCTCCTAGCTGCCCATGCTCTCTCTGCTGCAGTTCCTGTCACAGAGCTGTCTCAGTGTAGGTGTGCTGCTTGCTGATGAAATTTCTGCCCTAGAGGGTGTGCATCAGGAGCACAGCCACAGAGCTGCAGCCCTTTTGAGTCCTATCAGCTGGGTTTGAGGACCTAGGCAATTAATTTTGAAAGGAAGCTTGTGCCTTGAAAGGATTTGAATGCAAACTGCATCCCATGATCCACATACCTGGAGCGTGCCATTGTTACATAGCTGTGTTTTTTACCATGGGCACACCACTACACTTGTACTATTGGCCAGGAGTAGCCATGAAGACTGCAAACTTGAGTATAGAATCATAGAATGGTTTAAGTTGGAAGGGACATCAAAGATCACCCAGTTCCAGCCCCCCGCCACAGGCAGGACACCTCCCACTACAACAAGGCCTCATTCAACCTAGCCTTGAACACCTCCAGGGAGAGAGCATCCACAGCCACCCTGGGCAACCTGTTGCAGTGTTTCACCACCCTCACTGTGAAGAACTTCTTCCTAACATCTAGTCTAAATCTCCCCTCTTCCAGTTTAAACCCATTACTCCTTAACCTGTCATTACAAGACCTTGTAAGTAGTCACTCCCCAGCCTTTCTGTAGGTCCCCTTCAGATACTGGAAGGATCTGCTCCATGATCTTGCCAGGCACAGAGGTGAGACTGACTGGTCTGTAGTTCCTGGGGTCTTCCTTTTTTCCTTTCTTGAAGATGAGCATTATGTTTCCCCTTTTCCAGTCAGCAGGAACTTCACCAATCTACCATGACCTTTCAAATATGATGGACAGTGGTTTAGCAACTTCATCTGCCAGTTCCCTCAGGACCCTTGGGAGTACCCAGAAATGCAGCTTCAGAGCCAGGTATACCTTATGATCGTGGGCAGTGACTGACATGGGGGACAGCAGAAAAGGGCATTTGCCTTTCGGTCTGTGGTAGGTGAATGCTGCCCCTGCCTGTGTAGTGAGGTCCCTCTCCCTTCTTCCACACTGCTGTTCCTTGCAGCCAGTAGCCTAGCTCACCTCAGTTACCTTGAACCAAACCTCCAGCGTCAGCAACCTCCCTGCTGAGCTGTGGGGCCGCACACAACTCACCCCCAGCACGGGGAGTGGGTGAGAGGAGCAGCTATTCTCTGTCCATTTTACCACTTGCCTCTGACTCCAGCCCAGAGTGAACCTGCCAGAGAAGTCCTGATTAGCCTCCAACTGCTGCACTTGAGCATGCTTCTGCTGGACACAAGCTGGTGATGATTTTCAGTTGCTTGTAACTGGGCCAGCTGTAATGCTTATCTAAGTCATGGCCTTGGCAGAGCTCCTCAATAATACAGTAACCACTTCCCCCCCCCCCGCCCCCTTTAATAAACCTAGATGGTTCAATAGTTTTTTAACTTTTTTTTTTTTTTTTTTGTCTTCTAAAGTGGTGCAGAGGTGCCTTACCTGAAACTTCCCAGGAACTTTGTGTTGAGGCAGATATCTCACTGTCAGACAAAATCTTCAGCAGAAGCCTCAGTCAGGGGAGGCACTATGAAGAGGAGAGGATGCATGAGACCAGTCCAGTGCCCAGACCAAAGAACAAAGATGCAAAGCCCACCGAGGGAACCTGATCAGAGCCCAGGCCACCTATCTTGTCCCACAGAGAGGAAGGACAAGGCCAGCACACACGGTAGGAGAGGAAACCCAAAAACCTCTTTAGCTTTGTTGTTGTAGTGCTGTCACTTAGTTTCAGCACCTAGCAGCCCCCCAGGAGCCCTCTGCAGTAGCATGGGCAGTACTAGTGTTGCATCCTGTCTTCTCTTCCCCACTTACTTCTGAAGAAAGTAATTCTGTCTTCCAACTGTGGCATTTTGTTTCTAAGTAGTTACCAGCAGACCCTGAAGATTTATTATTCATTCATGATGAACCTCTGAGGAGTCCTCAGAGCTAAGGCAGCCAGTGTATGTATTGTTCCTCCCTGAAGGTAGACCTTTTTACTGCCTGTTACTGTTTTATTGCTACCTATACCCAGGCACAGAGAGACAGTATTCCTCATGCTTTGCTGTTAGGCAGCAGGTAAGAGTCTTGCCAAATCACAGCTTGTGCAGAAAAAAAAAACAAGATGAAAAACGCATTTACTTTTGAAGACAGAAGTAAAATACATATGTGTGTACATATATATATACCAGGAAACTAAAGCCTTACAGAATGACAAACAGTTGTGAAAAGCTCTTTTGCTGTATTTAAATCATTCACCTGGAGACAAGTGGACTTGCCTTGAATCAGGAACTAAGAGACTATTGCCTTCGTCTTTTGGACCACTGCAGATTTCAGAACTGTTTGTTTTTCTAAACATGAGCTGCTTAGGATGTTGCTGAGGAAGAATCTGCCTTTTTGACACTGGATTAGTAGCAGGGCTAACTGATCTTCAGGTCCAACCAGTTGAGACCACCAGCTTCAGTCTCAAGACAGAGCAGGATGACAGAGTTAGTTTTACATGTCAGGCTAAAAAGGAAGGCTCTTGGCATTTATTATTTGGTAAAAAGTAAGAAAATTATCTCTGTACTATACTGACATGTAGTGTGTGAATTCAGAGTCTCGTGACTGCTGCCTTATGCCATAGGTCATGCAGACAGTTGTAAAACCCTGGTGTGGGTCTCCATGAATGTAGCTAGGTCAGAAGGCAACTAGCTTCTGCCCAGATTTCCTCCATTAATCGAAGGATCCTGGGTTTGCAAAAGCCAGCTATGGCAGGGAACTACACGTGCCTGACAGACTTCAGCTTATATTGGAATGTGTCTGTGGTTGTGCTGTAAGGAAGTGGCATCCCTGAACAATGCCCAGCCAGGAGGAGTCGGGATGCAGCACAGCTGCTGAGGGAGGCCAGAGCTGACTCCCCTGAAGGTGCCCCATTTGTAGGCAGAGTGGGATCCTGGAAGAAGCCCCACAGGAAGGGATGGAGAGGGACCTGGCAGGGCCTTCCCGGCAGTGCTGCCCTGGGTACCTTTCCCCTCTGCTGCCCAGCACAACGGCTCTCCTTGCTGCTGGTTAACTCCTGGCCTGAAGAACAACTTGCTGTCTTTCACCCTCTAGGCAGAAACTAGGCACAGCCTGCCAAACTGACAAGAGGTTCGGCACTCCTGGCAGTATTCCCTTCTACTCAGGCAGCCTGCTAAAATGCAATTGCTTGTTTCAACCCATCGGCCTTCCCTCTCCTCATGTGCACAGGAGGTTTCTGCTCCCCCGTTTGTCTTGGAATAAAATAATTTCTCTTCTTTCTCTCCATTCCTACAGTACATGCACTAACTTGCTGTTTGTTCCCTTGAAAAGGCTGCAGAGTGCCTCCAAGCTTCTTTTTCATCCAAAAAAACATATCCCCCCTCCAGCAGGACAAGGTCTGTGATGCATCCCAGATGTTTGCAAGTGGCAGCTGTCTCCAGAAACAACATTATATGACGAAGATGGATAAGCAATGAGCAATTTCTTCTCATTATGCCCCTTTTCAGAGGCAAAGAAGTTTTGGCACTGGCTCTATTTACCACACTGGTATATGAAACCTTTTTAAATGTCACTCAGAGGCATCTCTGTTACTAGGTGTGTTTGTCATGGGGAACTGGAAGGGGGATGCAGAACAGTCTCCCATCATTAAATAAGATTCATCTTATATCTTAGTCTTTGATTACCTATAGCCAGCTCTAAATTAGTCTATTCCTGTTCCATCAAGCAGAAGAAAAGCACTGACTGAGAAGGTCTCTATGCTGCAGCTGCTGTTCACATGCTCAGGGCAGCCTCAAGCTGTGTTCATGGCTCTCTAGTTGCCTCGTTTTTCCCATTCTTGCAGGATTTTTGGCAAGGACTTCTTTTAGAGGCCACACTGTTACAGACCTGCGGGGGCCTTCCTCTCTGGCCAAGGCCCTGAATACCAAGCTCCTTGTAAGAGAAATTATTCAATTTTAAGACACAGTTTCTTACATGGAAGCTGTTAGGCCAAGCAGGATCCCCATGCTGCAATGATTGCCTATGCCCAAGCCCAGGGGCACTCTGAATGGCTATTTCCCCATTGTGACACTGCACACCTGCTGTATTGTTTGGCAAGCTGATTAGGATGGCATTGTTAGGGCTGTCATTACCCATACTGGTGACAAACAGCAAGGCTAGTGGGGAGGTGGAGGCAGTAAGAGAACTCCTTTTACACAGAAAATTTCTCATGCTTCATCAACACAGTGCCGGAAGTAGGACCAGTGAAAGTAAGGGTTTTTTTTCAAGAAAGAAGTGGCTTAAATAGCTTCACAGAGATGGGCAAGCGGCTAAGCAGCTCTTCAGTAGAGATTTTTTTCATTTTATTTGAAAGTTGAAACTGGTTAAGACCTTGTCCATTCCGCCATGCTATCAGGAGTCTCAAATGAAATGTGACTGTGCTCAGCTTCCTGAAAGGATTATTGTATGCCAAAGTTTAATGTTAGTGTAAGCAATCCTTTCATATGGACAAGGAGGGGAGGGGAAAAAAAAAAAACCCCAAACTAAACAAGTCATCTACAGAGATCTGTGCCAACAGCTTTCTCTGGAAATAGTCTGTATAATTTACAGCAGGAAAGACATTTGTATCAACTTATCAACAAATTACTTTGGAAGAACAGACTTTGATGAGGCAAATGGGACCAGTCCTCCAGTCTGCACTTTGGTAGACAGTAATTTCTACAAAATGCTGTTCTAGGGATACCTCACACCCACTGGATGTATGGAGAGAGGCAGAGTAGGAGTATGTGAGAGGAACAGCACAGAGAAATTGTGCTAACCGTCATGGTGGTATACTTTCCCACCATCAGGATGAGGAGCTCTAGCTTGTACTGATTCATAGTTCATTTTCATGGCACTATTTATAAATCTGCTAACGCTTCCTAAATGGCAATCCTAATGCCACACTGCAAACCCTTCAGAATTTGCCATGTAGTTGAATTACTTTATGTGTTTTCAGTGGAAAAAATAACTGTTTCCTTGACTGATCCAAAGCAGTGGACAGGGAACAGTAAACTGATGGGTGTTGCTGGGGTTTGAAACCTGTCTGGATATTGCCTCTTGGATTGGAGCAGATCTGGCTCTTACTGTTGCTGATTTTGGAAAATCCTCCCTTGATCTCAGCCCCTTTCCTTTCTCTCCACAAGGTTCTGCAACTATTTTCAGAGGTGCCCAGGCCATCAGCTCCAGACATCCCTAAACACAGCTCAGCACTGGGGAAGCTGTGGGACATAAGGAGGATAGCAGCTGGTGCAGTTTGTTGGGTCCTTTGGTGGCAGCTTCATCTGAAGCCTGTCTGTGGCAGGTGCAGAGCAGCTCTCCAGGGCAATAGGGACATGTGGCTGTCTCAGCTTTTCCCATCCTGTATGACAAGGCACTTCAGCCACCACGGACCAACACCCTTTGGAGAGAAAGTGCTGCTTCATTTGCCTCAGTTCCTACATCATTAATTCCTCCATCCTCCTCCTTTTTATTCATTCCTTAAGCTGCTCTAGCTGTCACATCTGCACACTTACCAGCTGATTTCCCATTTTTAATTGCCCTCGGTGGACTTCTTCATGAGACACACCTGCTTTTGTATGGGCCTTAATTTGTCACTGTCCAAACTGAAGCAGTGAGCATTTAAAATTCATCCTCTGTGACTGTGTTGTGTTTCTTCAAATGTGTGATTAATTGTTGGGCCTTTACAGGCTGTGTTTTGCTATTTCTGCATAAAAGAGAATCTATCTTTTGCTGGAAAGCTCCCCACATCATGGATATTAAATATCATCTTGTCAGTGAGACTTCTGTTTGTTCATCCCATTTGTTCTTGCAGAAAGAAGCTATATGAAACGCAAAGAAAGTTCAGGGCTCTCTCAAGTTTATTCGGTTTAGACAGGGGAGGAAAAAAAAGTTATTTTTGTTTGTCAAAACTACTCTTATAAAGAAACATTTGAGATTAGGGAAGACGGGGATGTTTCAAGTCACCCCACCCAGCCCCTGCATCAGTGTAAGCAAGGAGATTGTATAATCCAGCTCATAAACTGCTTCAACTCCACCTTACAAATATTAAGCTGTTTTGTTTTGTTTTGTTCTCCTTCACAGCTGCTACTGGAAGGCTACTCTAAATCTTTATTTTAAAGCCCAAAGTGATTCCTTTGTTATATCCTTGGCTGGACAAGGGGTGTGTTCCCTCTTTCTTACACCATCTTCTCAGCTGAGACATGTGCGAGGTGCAGGACGTGGCTGGCTGGGGTTATCCCTCTACCAACCCACATGGGTTACCCCTCTTCCATTCCTTGGATCCCCAGGGACAATAAGCTGCAAGCTAAAAACTATAGTGCTGCCTAGTCTGGCAAAAACACAGAGACAAAGTCTTGCCTCCAGAAGCCCCACCACTATGGGGAAGAGGAGTAGCAAGAGAGAGAGATTTACAGATGGGTGGATACACAGGCAAGCAAATAAGCACTTGATTTTTTTTTTTTTAAATTTTTTTTTTTAATTTGCCAGAACCTCCTTCTGCCCAGGGGTCATAGAAAGGGTGGGAGGCTCCTGTCAGAAATCAGAAGCAGGCCCATCCTGAGTCACTTTGCATAGCCAGGGCCTGCAGGGGAAAGAGCTAACCTGAGCAGGGGAGCACAAAACAGTGTTTGCCAATGCACTGCTTGTTTTAGTGCCATGGGATGAGCAGCACACTCAAACACTGAAGAAAGGCAAAAACTGCCTATTATGGACATGTTGTTCAGTTATATACATTTACATGGCCAAGAGCACTGGCATAGAGGCAGTCAGTGTGAGAGACAGGTCAGCCAGGCATTCAGCAGGGCTTGCAGCTGATCCCTCACAAGCCTTGCTTGCACTCTGCAGCCTTTGCAGCAGCTGGTAGTGCCTTTGCCTCCCTTTTTGTATTTAGCAAGGAAGTGATGCCAGTGTCTCCAGACAGTTTTGAGGCTCAATTAATATTCATCAAGTGATATATATAAATGCTGAGTAATGTTTTCAGCTATTAGTAACTTCTTGAAAACAGCAGAAGGCTGCTCAGGAGCCCACTCTTGCCATCACAGAAAATCAGTTGCAGAAGGTACCCGCTCAGTTCCAGCAGAGGATACTGATGCTGGGGGCTGGCTGCCTGCCACTCATCAGCACAGAATGCGGGGGCAGCCCCTGTGCACACACTGATGCCCCTTGCTTGAGAAGGCTGCTACAATCCTGATATTAAAATATTTACTGTGTCCAAAGGAAGGAAAGAAACTCCACAGAGCTCATCTGAACCCTGATCTGTGCTGGCAAGAGAACAGATACCACATCCCCCTCACATCAGTCCACACTCCTTCACCCTTCTTAGTGTTTCCTTGCTGTCTTTTATTGCTTTAATCAGAGCTTCCTGAGCTGATGAAGGGTGAGTCCTCCTGAGCAGCCCTGCTGGGGCTGCCTAACCAGAGGGTGCCACGTGTAACTGAGAGCAAAGCTGCAAGAACTAACAGGGCAAGGAGTCTCTGCTCTCCTCTTCTGCATAGGTGTTCTGTTTCCCACCAGTGGGATTAAGCTTTAATAACAACAAAAGCAGCTCTGGATGCAGCCCGCTGTAATAACAAAAGCAGCTCTAGGTGCAGCCCAAGTCCTCCGCATTTGGAAGTCTATCCAGCTAACTCCTGTCAAGGCTCGTTAAGGACGAGTACCCCCACAGTTCTCCGAGGCCACTCATCTTCCTACTGCAGAAGCAGGCAGGAGGCAGGGCAGGAGGCTCGCTCAGGAGACTCCACGAAGACAGCAGGTTTGTGGTGAGGTCGGAGGTGCTCCGTGGTGTGGGAGCCGAAAAGGCTAACGGAGGAAACTGAAACGACTGCATTGAGAAACAAAGTCGCAATCCCTACTTTGTGCTCCAACTCTCCTTCCTAAAATTGACCAGTCTGTCCCTCTTGCCCGAGGGCTGGGATGGCGGAGGGGGCCATGGGAAGTCGCGGTCCTCCTGCTGCCTGTACCGCGCCCGCCGGCCGGCAGGGGACGCTGCCGGCCCGGAGTCGTCCCGAGGTGGCGGCCGCCAACGCCCACGCGGCATGGAGCCGTATGCCGACTGTCCACCACGGGGCCATGCGGTGAGGAGGCAGCTCTCGGAGGGCGCCGCCTCGCTGCTGCCGTGGGAAAGGGGCGAACGAGACCCTAAAGAACAACCTGGGCAAGCCTGAGAAGTGGCCCCGTGCGAAACTCGTGCGGTTCAAGAAGGGCCCGTGCAAGCCCCCACACCCGGATCGGTGCAGTCTCTGCTATCACTGATGAAGGGTTTGAGAGCGGCCCTGCGGAGAAGGGGTACTAATGGATGGAAAGCTGGGCATGAGCCAGCAATGCACACCTGCAGCTCAGAAGGGCAATCGCGTCCTAGGCTGCACATAAAGAAGCAAGACCACCAAGTTGAGGGAGGTGATTCTGACCCCTGCTGAACCATGGTGAGACCTCAAGTGAAAATATTTAAGGTCAGGTTGGACTGAGCTTTGAGCAACCTGCTCTAGCTGAAGATATCCCTGATCACTGGAGGGAGATTGGACTGGATGACCTGTAAAGGTCCCTTCCAATGCAAATAATTCAATGGTAAAAGGAGTATTTGAGGGAAACTCCACTTCTGTAGGGCCTTTCCCTAGTGAAGGTCAAGCTGCCACTTTCTCTCCTCAGCCTGCTCAGCTAACAGGGCACATACTGTTATTTCAGTGCTGCTGCTGCTGCTGCTGGAATGTCTTCCACCTTGCAGTGGGACCTTATCTAGAACCACCAGTGGGTGACACTTCCCAGCCAGGAAACCAGTAGAAACAGTGAAAAAAAGGGCAGCCTTGTGGTGTGATGGTGTGGTTTTGAGGCATTAGCCTCATGCTGGAGGAGCTGCCAAACACATGCCAGGTGGGGCTAGGGAGAGACCACAGCAGGCCTGCTGGCAGCTTACAGTGATTTTCTGATGAAATTGTGCTGGAAGAGCAGAAACAGACTTGCCAGATTTAGGATAACATCATAGCAGTTTGCAAGCGTTTGCAAGTTTGCAAGTGATGTCCATCTAATTACAATTTGTGATGGTTTGGGAGTT
>WBNM01017741.1:3320-19650 GCA_013399055.1 Ramphastos sulfuratus | reverse complement strand
CTCACCAGAGCTGAGTCCAGGGGAACAAAACCTTGGAGCTGCTTTTCAGTACCTGAAGGGATCCATGGCATGGGGACTGGAACTGGATGATCCCAAACCTTGGGAGTCCTTAGAGCTGCTTTCCAGTACCCGAAGGGGCTGCAAGCAGGCTGCAGAGAGACTGCTCCCAAAGGGCTGCAGGGACAGGACCAGGGCAATGGTTTGAAATGAGAGCAGAGCAGGCTGAGATTGGATGTGAGGAACAAGTTCTGCACCAGGAGGCTGCTGCAAGACTGCCACAGGCTGCCCAGGGAGGGGGTTGAGGCCACATCAATGGAGATAATCAAGGTGAGGCTGCACAAGGCTGTGAGCAGCCTGCTCTGGTGGGGATGTCTCTGCTGAGTGCAGGGACTGGGTAAGCTCTGGGGGTGTCTCCCCTCCCTTCCCCTTTCCCTTTTCCTCTCATTTCCAGCCTTCCTTGGTTCCATTTCCTCAGTCAGGAGGTGGAACAGACCCTACAATCCCCAAGGATTCAGTTGCCTGAACACAGCCACCCACAGCCAGTTCATCTCCCTGAGGTATCTGAGCTGCCCTGCTGGGGCTGCCAGGTCTGACAGGAGCCATTTGCTTGAGATGTTGATAGTGACAGCTGGAGGCCTGCAGGGCTGCCAGATGGTGCCCAAAGTGGCACAATTCACCCATTTCAGCAGGGAGAGGGCTTGGGAAGCAGCAGAGCAGCCTCTTGGGGCTGTCCCTGAGTTGTCAGCAGGTGGCCTGGAATGAGCAGGGCAGATCTGTGGCAGAGAGGAGCTGGCACAGAGGAGCCAGCCTGGCACAGAGTAGCCAGCCTGGCACAGAGGAGCCAGCCTGGGCTCTCCAGCCTGACCCTGGAATGGGTTGCCCAGGGAGGTGGTGGAAGCCTGATCCCTGGAGGCGTTTAAGGCCAGGCTGGATGAGGCTGTGGGCAGCCTGAGCTAGTGTGAGGTGTCCCTGGGCATGGCAGGGGGTTGGAGCTGGCTGCTCCTTGTGGTCCCTTCCAGCCCTGACTGATTCTGTGAGTCTATGATTTCAGACAGCTATTTCCAACCAGCTCTGCTCTGAAGCAGAGGATCACAGAATGCTTTAGATTGGATTTGGGTTGGAGGTGACCTGCAAAGCTCACCCAGTCCAAGCCCTGCAGTCAGCAGGGAAATCCCCAGCTAGAGCAGGTTGCTCAGAGCCCCCAAACCACCTCAGCTGGAATGGTTCCAGGGATGAGGTTTCTACCACCTTGCCTGGACCACCTTCTCCAGGCTCTCCCCAGCCTCAGCGTCAGACATTTCTCCCTTCTCTCTGCAGGACTTCCACTACCTGAAGGGGCCCTGCAGGAAGGCTGCAAAGGGACTGCTTCCAAAGGCATGCACTGATGGAAGGAGAGGCAGTGGTGTGAAATGAGAGGGGACTTGGATGTGAGGAACAAGTTCTGCACCATGAAGGTGCTGGAACACTGCAGCAGGGGAGGTGGCTGAGGACCCAACCCTGGAGATACTCAAGAGCAGGCTGGACAAGGCTCTGAGAAGCCTGACTGCAAGGGAGGGTAGACTGGATGTGCTTTGGAGATCACTTCCAACCCAAACCACCCTAGAATTTCATCCTCATCTCCAGTCTCAGTCTACCCTTGTCCAGCTCAAAGCCACTGCCCCTCCCCTNGAGCTCCAAAGCTCAGCCAGCCCAGCCCCCTGCACTCAGCAGGGACATCCCCACCAGAGCAGGCTGCTCACAGCCTTGTCCAGCCTCACCTGGAACAGCTCCAGGCATGGGGCCTCAAACACCTCCCTGGGCAGCCTGTGGCAGTGCTGCAGCAGCCTCCTGGTACAGAACTTGTTCCTCACATCCAATCTCAGTCTGCTCTGCTCTCATTTCAAACCATTGCCCTGGTCCTGTCCCTGCAGGCCTTTGGGCACAGTCCCTCTGCAGCCTGCTTGCAGCCCCTTCAGGCACTCAAAGGCTGATATTAGCTCTCCCTGGAGCCTTCTGCAGGCTGAACACCCTCAGCTCCCTCAGCCTGTCCTCCTAGCAGAGGTGCTCCAGTCCCCTGATCAATTTTGTGGCCTCCTCTGGACCTCTCCATCATGTGCAGTGGCCTCCTCTGGACCTCTCCATGCCCTTCCTGTGCAGTGCAGTGAGCTGTGTTAACAACCAGCACAGAAGAGGATCTCCTGGTGATGAAGACACAGCCAGGTGGGCCCTTGGAATGTCCCAGTGGCAGGGAGCTCCCTGGGTGCTTCATACCTGACTCCAGTGTGTTTGAGCCCTTCACTAAGAACACTGAGGAAGATGTGAGGAGGATTTTGCCTTACACACAAAGGTTCAGTAGTAGGCAGAGGTGAAGCAGAGAAGTGAGATTCTTGCTGATGGAAGAAAGAGAAGAGCCCTGAGTAGGACAGAAGACATCAAAGTGCATTTTTAAGGTAGCCAAACCAGAAGGAGAATAAAAACCTTTTAAAGTGCACAAAAAAAGTGTCTTTTATCTGCTGTTTGCCAGAAGCTGCTTTCACCAAGCAAACTGTTTCTTAATGACTTGCAGCACTGCCTGGAGAACCTCCTCCTTGCAGGGGCTGGCATCAACCTCCTGGCAGGAAGGATTCAGCATCCTCCTGTAGGACTCCTCAACTCTAGGCAAAAACAAAAGGAGAAAAAATGAAGGAGAAGGCTTCACAGAATTGAGCAGGTTGGAAAAGAGCTCTGAGATCATCCAGTCCAACCTAGCACCCAACACCTTCTAATTAACTAACCCCTGGCAATAAGTGCCTCANCTCCTCTTCAGCTGCTGCCAACCAACACCCCCAGGTCCCTCTCTGCCTGGCTGCTCTCAGCCACTCTGTCCCCAGCCTGCAGCACTGCTTGGGGTTGCTGTGGCCAAAGTGCAGAACCTGGCACTTGGAGTTGTTCAAACTCCTGGCACTGGACTGTGCCCATCTGTGCAGCCTGCCCAGGTCCCTTTGCAGAGCCTCCTGCCCTCCAACAGCTCCACACTTGCTCCCAGCTTGGTGTTGTCTGCAAACTCACTGCTGGTGAACTCTTCGATCCCATTTGGTGATTCTGTGTTCCACAACCTCCCTGGAGGTGTTCAGGACCAAGCTGGATGAGACCTTGAGTGACCTGTTCTAGTGGGAGTTGGAACTGGATGACCTTTGAGGTCCTTTCCAACCTAAACCACTCCATGATTCCCTGGTTCTCTGCCTACCTCTGTCGGAACAAGCTGTTAGCTTCCAGCTCTGCTTCCTCCTTCGTCCTCTCCAGCCCTCGGCGCTGAAGCCTCCGGACGCGCTCCTCGGGGTCAACAGTCAGCAGAAGAACAAGATCTGGCTTGAGGAGGTCCTCAGGCCACTGGTACACCTCGTCCTGTGCTGGTGGCAGATCCTGGAGTTGCCCATTTATTTCAGTGGCAATGGTGTAGGCAGCTGTGCTGTGCCAGTACCTGCCAGGAGAGCACAGAGAGGCGTCTTAGAGAGGACAGTGACTGCTCGGCGATGTTGGGGAGCAGAAGGATCACCCATGGCAAGGGCAGCAATGGTGAGGTGGGGGACAGTGAGTTGTGAAGGGACATGCAGTGAGTAACTGGGGTGGTTTAGTCTGGAGAGAAGGAGGCTGAGAGGAGACCTTCTGGCTCTCTACAACTCCCTGAGAGGAGGTTGAGCCAGGGAGGAGTTGGTTCCTCCTAGTAAGAAGTTGAGAGGAAATGGCCTCAAGGTGCCCCAGGGGAGGTGTAGGTTAGGCATGAGAAGAAACTTACTGATTAAAAGGGTTCTCCCAGCCTGGCACAGGCTGCCCAGGGAGGTGGCTGAATGCTTATGATGGAGGTGCTTCAGAGAGGCAGAGCTGTGGTGCTGAGGGCCATGGTTTAGCCCCAGCGTGGGCAGGGTTAGAGAATGGTTGGATTCAGTGACCTTGAAGGTCTATTTCCAACCAAAAGTATTCTCTGATTCCACATCCTGCTCTGACACCCCAGTGCCACTCTGCAACCCAGCAAGCCAGCCCAGCTGTGACCCTGCAGTATCTGAAGGGGGCTACAGGAAAGCTGGGGAGGGACTTTGGAGGCTGTCAGGTAGGGATAGGAGTGGGGGGAATGGAACCAAGCTAGAAATGGGGAGAGTCAGCCTGGAGGTGAGGAAGAAGTTGTTGAGCAGGAGGGGGGTGAGAGCCTGGCAGGGGTTGCCCAGGGAGGGGATGGAAGCCTGATCCCTGGAGGTGTTTAAGGCCAGGCTGGATGAGGCTGTGGGCAGCCTGATCTAGTGTGAGGTGTCCCTGGGCATGGCAGGGGGGTGGAGCTGGATGCTCCTTGTGGTCCCTTCCAACCCTGACTGGATCTACAATTCTATGATTCTAAGTTGCTTGATGCCTACAAGCAGCAATTCCAATCCAAACAGAGGAAATGCAGAGACAATCCCTGAGGACTTCTCCTGGTAGCCCTGAAAGGCTTCACAATGGCACAGACAGAGGAAGACTTCTGAAAGACACAAACCTGTCCACGATGACAGGTGCCTGAGTGGAGGCCTTTGCTATTTCTGAAGCCAGAATGTAGTTGCCTGCAGCGTAAAAAGCTCTTTTAATAGGTGCTGGCTCCTCATCAAATATTGTCCTCCACTGGCTGATGCAGGCTGGTGGGGACCTCAGGAGAACGCCGTTGAGGATGTCCTTAACAGACTGGGTGAGAGTGGTCTTGCCTGGTTTTCATTAGAGAAGGGAGGGAAGAAAACAAGAAGTGTCATTTTACACAGCAGGCACAGCCTGAGCCTTCAAAACTGGGCAGGGCTCCAAGTCTGGTCTGCAGCAGCACAGGTTCTACCTTGACTGTGCAAAGGTNCCTGGCTGCTCTTGGCCACTCTGTCCCCAGCCTGCAGCACTGCTTGTGGTTGCTGTGGCCAAGGTGCAGAACCCTGCAGTTAGCCTTGTTCAATCTCATCCCATTGGCCTCTGCCCACCCATCCAGCCTGCCCAGTGCAGTGCCCTCCTGCCCTCCAACAGCTCCACACTTGGTGGCATCTGCAAACTTACTGATGCTGGACTCAACCCCCTGGTCCAGATCATCACTAAAGAGATTGAAGAGGACTGTGCCCAGCACTGATCTCTGGGGGACACCACTAATGCCAGGTCGGAGGGGCTCCCTAGGATCACCCGTGCCAGCCTTTCTAGGTTTTCAGTGGGCAATGACTCTGTGTCTGGTTGCAGGAGTTGCTGCTCCACAACAGAGCTCGGAGGGTCATGATCAAAGGTGAAGAGCCCAGCTGGAGACCTGTAACCAGTGGTGTTCTCACAGGGGTCAGTAATTGGGTCCAGTCTTACTCAGTATCTTCATCAACAACCTGGGTGAGAGCATAGAGAGGACCCTCAGCCAGTCTGATGGTGACACCAAACTGGGAGAAGTGGCTGCCACCTCACCAGGCTGTGCTGCCATTCAGTGAGACCTGGGCAGGCTGGAGAGCTGGGCAGAGGGAACCTCATGGGGTTCAGCAAGGGCAAGTCTGCAGTGATGAGAAGCTCAGCCTGAGGCTGCAGTGTGAGTGCAGCCCAGACAGCAACTGTGTGCTGGGCTGCAGCAAGAGCAGTGTGGGCAGCAGGGCAAGGGAGGGGATTCCGCCCGTTGGCTCTGCCCTCCTCCCACCCCAGCTGCAGTCCTGTGTGCAGTTCTGGAGCCCCCAGCACCGGAAGGACATGGAAGTGTTGGAGCCAGTCCAGAGGAGGCCACCAAGATGCTGAGAGGGCTGCAGCAGCTCTGCTGTGAGGACAGGCTGAGAGAGTTGGGGCTCTGCAGCCTGGAGAGGAGAAGGCTTCCAGGAGAGCTTGGAGTGGCCTTGCAGGATCTGAAGGGGGCTACAGTGAGGCTGGGAAGGGACTACTGACAAGGGCTTGGCATGAGAGGAGGAGGAGGTTTAAAGTGGCAGAGGGGAGACTGAAACTGGATGTTAGGAAGAAGTTGTTGGCAGTGAGGGTGGTGAGACCCTGGCACAGGTTGAGGGTGGTGAGACACTGGCACAGGTTGCCCAGGGAGGTTGTGGAGCACAGATCTTTGATCACATTCTGTGCTTCTGTGCTCCAAAACCTCCCTGGAGGTGCTCAGCATCAGGCTGGATGAGCCCTTAAGCAACCTGTTCTAGTGGGAGGTGTCCCTGCCTATGGCACAGGGGCATTGGGGCCGGCCTGAGCTTTGAGCTCCCTTCCAACCTAACCCATTCTATGATTCTACTACAGTCATACACCTGGGGAGGAACAACAAACACCATGCAGCACGACAGGTTGGGGTTGACCTGTAGAGACATGGTGCTGAGGGCCATGGTTCAGCACCAGCCTTGCTAGGGTTGGAGAACGGTTGAATGGTTGATGGCTTCAAAGGTCTTGTCCCACCAAAAGGATTCTAAGAGAAGGAATCCAAGCACTGAATGAGCATAAGCAGATTGATCTTTTAGAATCCCAGAAGGATGAGGCTGGAAGTGACCTCTGAGACCATCAGGTCCAACCAGTTCCTTACTGCTCCCCACTCACACGTCAGAGAAGGCAGAATTGCTCTTTAGAATTAGTAAATTCTTTCACATCTCTGACCAGTTCCTAGGATTTTGGGGAACTTCCAGGCCATACCCAGGGCTGAAGGCCACAGTTAGTTGTTCTCTGCAGCCCTTGAACCATCCCTTCCTCTTACCTGTGGCATCCAGCCCCTCAAAAACCACCACGGGAAAGCTTCCTTTCTTCTGGTGCTCAGGACACCTGCCCAACAGGTCCAGGAGTGCTCCAGCCTCTGGGATCCGCGGGGCACACTGCAAGAGGAGGGGAATGAGAGAGGGGAGGAGAGAGAAAAGGAGACGAGAGAGGAGAAAGAAGGAGAGGTGTGAAGGGGAGGAGAGAGAAGAAAGAAGGAGAGTGAAGGAGAGAGGAGAAAGAAGGAGAAGAGTGANCTGCAGCGAACGGCATGGAAACGAAAGTAAACAACCGAGGCGATCTCGGCCGCGGGATCCCAGCTGCCCGCCCCCGGCAGTCGCACTCGCTCGGCTCCGGTGGTTTGATCTCGGTGGCTTCCAGAAGCAAACAGCCGCGCACGGCCCCGGACGGGANGGAGAGGAGGGAGAAGGAGAGGAGTGAAGGAGAGGAGTGAAGGAGAGAGAAGAAAGAAGGAGCAAAGGAGAGAGGAGAAAGGAGAATATAGAGGCGAGAGGCAAGTGAAGAGAGGAGANCCTGCAGCCTTCGCCTTCCCTTAAGCTTCTCCCTGCCTGCAGCTCGCCTTCCCTGCAGCTTCTTCTGCCTGCAGCTTCGCCCCATAGGATCACCCTGCAGCTTCACCCTGCAGCATCGCCCTGCCTGCAGCATGGCCCTGNAGGAGAGGAGAGCAGAGCAGAGCGAGCAGGGACGATGAAGAGAGACGAGGGCGCAGGGGGAGCGGAACCGCAGGGAGCGCAGCCCCTTCCCAGCCCCTCACGGCCGCAGAGGCCCCGCAGCCCCCCGGGCGGTCGCTCACCTCCCGCAGGCGAGCTCGGACGGCGGAGGCGGCGGGCGGCAGGGCGCGGNCTGCAGCTTCACTCTGCCTGCAGCATCGCCCTGCAGCATCGCCCCACAGCTTCGTCCCACAGCAGACACAACCCAATGGGAACAGTGTCAGTGCTGCAGGCAGGCAGCACCGCGGGGTCACGGCAACAAACATCATCATGGAACCACAGAGTGGGTTTGGCTGGAAAAGACCTTCAAAGCATCCAGCCCAACCATTCCCTAACTCTGCCCAGGCTGGGGCTAAGCCATGGCCCTCAGCACCGCAGCTCTGCCTCTTCCAGACACCTCCCTGAGCAGCCTGTGCCAGGCTTTGGAGTAGCCTCTCACTCAAGGATTTTTTTTCTCTTCTCCAATCTAAGCCTCCCCTGGTGCAACTTCAGGCTATTTGCTATCATCCTAACACTTGTTCCTAGGGGGACAAGGTTAACCCCCACCTGGCTCCAGCCTCCTTTCAGGGAACTGTAGAGAGCAATGAGGTCTCTTCTCAGCCTCCTCCACACCAACTCCCCCCAGCTCCCTCAATTGCTTCTCCCCAGCCCTGTTCTCCAGACCCTTCCCCAGCTTTGCTGCCCTTCTCTGGCCTTGCTCCAGCCCCTCAAAGTCCTGCTCAGAGTGGGGAGCTCAAAACCGAAGCCAGGACTCGGGGTTCGGCCTCACCAGTGCTGAGTGCAGGGAGACAATCCCTGCCCTACTCCTGCTGCTCACACTGTTAGGATGCAGGCCAGGATCATAGAATCATAGAATGGGAAGGTTGGAAGGGACCTCAAAATTCACCCAGTTCCAACCCTCTGCCACAGGCAGGGACACCTCCCACTAGCACAGGTCACTCAAGGCCTTGTCCAACCTGGCCTTGAACACCTCCAGGGAGGTTGTGGAGCACAGAAGCACAGAATCAAAGATCCCATTGGGTGATTCTGTGCTCCACAACCTCCCTGGGCAACCTGTGCCAGTGTCTCATCACCCTCACTGCAAACAACTTCCTCCTACCATCCAGTTTCAATCTCCCCTCTGACACTTCAAACCCATTCCCCTTGTCCTCTCATGCCAAGTCCTTGTCAATAGTCCCTCCCCAGCCCTCCTGCAGCCCCCTTCAGATCCTGCAAGGCCACTCCAAGCTCTCCTGGAAGCCTTCTCCTCTCCAGGCTGCAGAGCCCCAACTCTCTCAGCCTGTCCTCACAGCAGAGCTGCTGCAGCCCTCTCAGCATCTTGGTGGCCTCCTCTGCACTGGCTCCAACACTTCCATGTCCTTCCTGTGCTGGGGGCTCCAGAACTGTACACAGTTCAGGCTGCTGGTGGTCTTGGCCACCTGAGGACAGTGACCAGGGGAAGACATGAAGTTTGTGTGGAATTTGTTGAAGGCTGTACCCACTTGTAGGGTAGATACTTCCAGAAGGTGCACCACGAGATGCAGGTTCCACATCTCCATCTGGCAGCTTCCCAACTATTGAAAGGGAGAAATAGGATTCTGCAGAGGTGCAGAGGTTCTCCTGCACTTGCAAGCTTCATATTTTGCAAACACAGAATCTACATTTTGGGAAACATTACTCAGAGCAGCTGA
This sequence comes from Ramphastos sulfuratus, assembly GCA_013399055.1. Lineage (NCBI taxonomy): Eukaryota > Metazoa > Chordata > Aves > Piciformes > Ramphastidae > Ramphastos > Ramphastos sulfuratus. The sequence continues at coordinate 10,598 of WBNM01017741.1, read as the reverse complement.
CATGAAACTTAAGTGCCACAGCTATTTGCAGTGCTTCTGGTTCCTCCCCTGAAGCTGATGAAAGCTGAAATTGGCCAGCAGCAGTTTAGGAGAGCACTGCAGGCTGGTAAAAGTCCACTTGGCTTACTTGAGTCCCTTCAAGGCACTGAGTAAAGGAATAGTGGAGGTGAGTGATCAATATAATGTCCCCTGGACTGGTCTAGAGAAGGTTTTCTCCCACTCTGTCCTGGTGAGACCACATCTGGAATACTGTGTCCAGTCTTGGGCTGCCCAGTTGAAGAGAGGCAGGGATCTATTGGTGAGCATCCAATGGAGAGCTGTGAGGGTGACTGGGGGACCTGAACATCTCTCCTGTGAAGACAGGCTGAGAGGCCTGAGGCTGTTTAGTCTGGTGAAGAGAAGGCTGAGAGGGGATCTGATCAATGTCTGTAAATATCTGAGAGGTGGGTGTCAAGATGAAGGTGCCAGGCTCTGTTCTGTGGTGCCCAGTAAGAGGACAAGGAGCAGTAGGTTTAAACTGGCACCCAGGAAGTTCCACCTGGACATCAGGAGAAACTTCTTTTCTGGGAGGGTGCTGGAGCCGTGGAGCAAGCCGCCAGAGAAGTTGTGGAGTTTCCTTCTCTGGAGACTTTCCAACCCTGTCTGGATGTGTTTCTGTGTGGCCTGCCCTGGGTGGTGCTGCTCTGGCAGGTGGGTTGGACTGGATGATCTCTGGAGGTCCCTTCCAGCCCCTACCATTCTGTGATCTCTGTAATTCTATGCAGCTTCTTCTTGTTTCTGTCTCTCTTCCCTCTAGCTGCAGGCAAGCACAGGAAGCCTTCAGAGGTGTGAAGAGGCTCCAGAATGGTGTTTTTCACATCATTAGCACATTTGCTCTTCAACAGCCTCTCATACTCATTCAACAGCAAAGGTCCATGTGAAGAAACTGGAAACTGTTTGCCATAAGCTAATTTAAAACCAGATTCACCCTCTCTGCACTGATTTTAAATCCAAAGTTCTGTCCTGGACACAAAATGAAGCTCTCTTTTCTTGCATTTTTAACTCAACTGTTTCTGTACAATCTGATAGGAAAGACTTCAAATCTTACAAGACAGAGTAATTAGCCAGGACAAAAAGTCATCCATGGGACAACAATGGCCAAGAAGGCAAATGGTCTCCTAGGGGTGCATTAAGAAGAGTGTGGCCAGCACGTCAAGGGATCACAGAATCCCAGAGTCAGGCAGGTTGGCAGAGAGCTCCAAGCTCACCCAGCCCAACCTAGCAGCCAGCCCCAGCCAGTCACCCAGACCATGGCACTCAGTGCCCCAGCCAGGCTTGGCTTCAACACCTCCAGGGATGGGCACTCCACCACCTCCCTGGGCAGCCCATTCCAATGCCAATCACTCTCTCTGCCAACAACTTCCTCCTAACACCCAGCCTGAGCCTGCCCTGGCACAGCTTGAGGCTGTGTCCTCTTCTTCTGTCCCTGGGTGCCTGGCAGCAGAGCCCAACCCCAGCTGCCTACAACCTCCCTTCAGGGAGCTGCAGAGAGCAATGAGCTCTGCCCTGAGCCTCCTCTTCTGCAGGCTGCACACCCCCAGCTCCCTCAGCCTCTCCTCACAGGGCTGTGCTCCAGGCCCCTCCCCAGCCTTGCTGCCCTTCTCTGGGCACCTTCCAGCACCTCAACATCTCTCTTCAATGGAGGGGCTCAGAACTGGGCACAGCACTCAAGCTGTGGCCTGAGCAGTGCTGAGCACAGGGGCACAAGAACCTCCCTGCTCCTGCTGCCCACACTGCTCCTGAGCCAGCCCAGGATGCCATTGGCTCTGTTGCCCACCTGGGCACACTGCTGGCTCCTCTTCAGCTGCTGCCAACCAGCACCCCCAGGCCCCTCTGCCTGGCTGCTCCTTCCAGCACCTCAACAGCTCTCTTGAATGGAGGGGCCCACAACTGGGCACAGCACTCAAGGATGTTCTCCTGCCCTGATAAGACCACATCTGGAGTACTGTCTCCAGTTCTGGGCTTCCCAGTTAAAGAGAGTCAGGGATCTGCTAGAGAGAGTCCAGTGGAGGCTATGAGGATGCTGAAGGGGCTGTGACATCTGTGTGAGGAGGAAAGGCTGAGAGCCCTGGGGCTGCTGAACCTGGAGAAGGGCAAATATCAGAAATATCAGAAGGGCAGAGGGCAAGAAGAAGGGAGCAGGCTCTGTTCAGTAGTGCCCAGTAACAAGAGAAGGGGCAGTGTACACAAACTCGAACTCAGAAGTTTAACCTCACCATGAGTCGCATCTTATTTCCTGTGAGGGTGCTGGAGCCATGGAGCAGGCTGCCCAGAGAGGTTGTGGAGTCTCCTTCTCTAGTGACTGTGAGAACCCATCTGGCTGTGTTCCTGTGTGCCCTGGCCAGGGTGACCCTGCTCTGGCTGGGAAGTTGGGCTCTGATTTCCAGAGGTCCTTTCCAACCCCTACCATTCTCTGATGATTCCGTGCCTGCTACGAATGTTTTCAGAGCCACTCGACAAATGGGAAAGGGAACATCGGGCACTTGGCTCAGGAATGTTTGCAAACAGTTTTATCGAGGCGTGGGAGGGGAGAAACAGAAAACGAAAGTGAAGTTCTTGGGCATTAATCATCAGGGAGGGACGAGGCAGCAGCAGCAGCAGGAAAACAGAAAATAAAAGAGCCAGACAGCTCCGCGAGGAACACTGCCAGCTTTCCAAGCACTTTGAGAGCAAAACTTGGCTGAAAGTCAACCTGACCTCGAGAAAAGAAGTAAATGAGTCTGCAGACAGGTGGCTGCTGCACCTCTGCTGCGAGCACAGGCTGAGGGAGCTGGGGGGGGTGCAGCCTGCAGAGGCTGCAGAGGCACCTCCAGGGGCACCTCAGAGCTGCCTGCCAGTGCCTGAAGGGAGCCTGCAGGAAGGCTGCAGAGGGACTTGTGCTGAGGGGGTCTGAGACAGCCCAAGGGGCAATGGTTTGGAGCTGAGGAAGAAGTTGTGCAGTGTGAGGGTGCTGAGAGCCTGGCACAGGCTGCCCAGGGAGGCTGTGGCTGCCTCCTGTCTGGGGGTGTTCAAGGCCAGGCTGGGTGAGGTCTTGAGCAGCTGAGCCTGGCTGAGAGGTGTCCCTGGGCATGGCAGGGAGTTGGAACTAGATGATCTTTGAGTCCCCTTCCAACCTAAACCATTTGATGATTCTGTGATTCTGTAAGTGAGTTGGAGCAGATGAGCTCTGAGGTCCCTTCCAACCTGAGCCACTCTATGGTTCTGTGATAAGATTCAGTGTACATGAATGTAAGGCAATGCATGTAGGAAAGAAGACTTGAAGTCTTGTATGATGCTGAGCTCAGCAGTGGCAGTGACATCTCCAACCTTGTATGATGCTGAGCTCAGCAGTGGCAGTGACATCTCCAAGTTACTCTTGCAATCACCCTGTGAAATTATTTGCTCCATAGGAAGCAGCAGCCCAAAATGTAAACAAAAAGCTTCTTAGCATCCAGAAAGGTGTGGAGAACAAGGCAGCTGGCATTGCTTTGCCGCCCTGTGAAACCTGGGTTTGTGGAGCCATCCTTTGACTGTGTTTCCTGACAGCTTCCCAGGGCACAGTTTATCTTTTCCACAGTGGTCTTGGTTCACTTATCTCCTTGTGCCATGCTCCCTGTACTTCTGCCATGTCAAGCAAGGTAAAGTTCAGCTATGGTGTGTGGCCAAGGGCCTCAGCACAAAGCCATGCCAAGCAAGTCAACCCATGCCAAGGAAGGCAAAAAAAAAATGAAACCTAATTTAAACAATCACAGAATTGATTCAGATACTCTACAAGTTTACTATTTCAGTCCCTAACAGTGGTGAGAAATTCACCCACAAGGATTTTCTTTCCATAGAATCACAGAAGGGTAGGGGTGGGAAGGCACCTTTGGTGATCACCCAGTCCAATCCCCCTGCTAGAGCAAGATCACCCAGAGTAAATCACACAGGTGTGTTTGGAAAGCCTACAGAGAAGGAGACTCCACAGAGCCTGTCTGAGCAGCCTTGGTCCAGTGCTTGGCCACCCTCAAAGTGTAGATGTGACACTTTGGGATGTGGTTAATGGCCATGGAGGTGTTGGGTGGAAGGTTTCACTTTATGATCTTAGAGATCTTTTCCAACCCTAATGTTTGTAAGTGAAAACTTTTTCCTGTGTTCCAGATGGTGTCCCTTGCCCCTTGTCCTATCAGTGGTCCCCACTGGCTGCATCCTCCTGACTCTCACCTTTTAGATATTGATCAGCACTTTCATCACTTAGAAGTCATCAGGCTCCCTGACCTGGAGTTTAAACCCATTTAAACTTCCAAGAATCATAGAATCATAGAATGGTAAGGTTGGAAGAGACCTCAAAGCTCATCTAGTTCCAACCCCCTGCCATAGGCAGGNAATCACACAGGTGTGTTTGGAAAGCCTACAGAGAAGGAGACTCCACAGAGCCTGTCTGAGCAGCCTTGGTCCAGTGCTTGGCCACCCTCAAAGTGTAGATGTGACACTTTGGGATGTGGTTAATGGCCATGGAGGTGTTGGGTGGAAGGTTTCACTTTATGATCTTAGATATCTTTTCCAACCCTAATGTTTGTAAGTGAAAACTTTTTCCTGTGTTCCAGATGGTGTCCCTTGCCCCTTGTCCTATCAGTGGTCCCCACTGGCTGCATCCTCCTGACTCTCACCTTTTAGATATTGATCAGCACTTTCATCACTTAGAAGTCATCAGGCTCCCTGACCTGGAGTTTAAACCCATTTAAACTTCCAAGAATCATAGAATCATAGAATGGTAAGGTTGGAAGAGACCTCAAAGCTCATCTAGTTCCAACCCCCTGCCATAGGCAGGGACACCTCTCACTAGCACAGGTACAAGAGCTCTTGTCTGTCTCCCAAAAAGGCTGCAGCACAGCTACAGAAGCTCAGCTTCCCTCCTGCTTCATGAATCACACTGGGTTTTAACCAGGAAAACTGAAGCCACTGAGCCCACACAGATCAAAATCGGTCCTCAGGTGCTAGAGATGCTCACACTCAGAAAGGTTCCTACCTAGAGATGCTCACACACAGAGATGCTCAAACCCAGACAGGCTCACTCCTAGAGATGCTCACACCCAGAGGGACTCACACCTAGAGGGGCTCACAGATAGAGGGGCTCACAGTAGCCCTGGGCACCCAAAGGGTTCAGCGATGACCCTGCAGGACCAGGACCAGGACCAGGTCCAGGGTTTGGAGCAGGAGAAAGAACACAGGGAATCGGCTCCCGTGGCTCGGGGCCAAGTTTCCCTTCCGCGAGAAAGGAAAACGAAACTCAGCGGTTCCTCCTGCCCCGGCACCGCCGAAGTGGGAGGGGACGGCGCTACCGCGCTCTTAAAAGCGGAGCCTGCGAGCCGAGCCGAGCCAAGCCAGGTCCAACCAAGCTAAATCAAGCCGAGTTGAGCCGACTTGAGCTGTGCTGAGGCGAGCCGAGTCGATTCTAGCAGAACTGAGCCCAGCCGGGTCGAGCCTTTCTGAGTGCAGCGGAGCTGAGCGCAGCCGATCCGATCGGAGTAGAGCCGAGCTGAGCGCAGCCGATCCGAGCCGATCGGAGTAGAGCCGAGCTGAGCGCAGCCGATCCGAGCCGATCGGAGTAGAGCCGAGCTGAGCGCAGCCGATCCGATCCAGGCCGATCCGAGCTGAGCGCAGCCGATCCGAGTAGAGCCGAGTTGAGCGCAGCCGATCCGAGCCGATCGGAGTAGAGCCGAGCTGAGCGCAGCCGATCCGAGCCGATCGGAGTAGAGCCGAGCTGAGCGCAGCCGATCCGATCCAGGCCGATCCGAGCTGAGCGCAGCCGATCCGAGTAGAGCCGAGCTGAGCGCAACCGATCCGATCCGATCCGATCCGAGTGGAGCGGAGCGGAGGGATGCCGCTGCGGGCGGTGGCGCTGCGGGCGCTGGCGCTGGTGCGGGCGCTGGTGGCGGCGCTGCGCGGGCGGCTGGATGCGCTGTGCTGGAGCCTGCAGCCCCTCTCCCTGGTCCCGCTCGGCTGGAGCCGGAGCCCGACCCTCAGCACCGCCGCCCCCGCGGGCAGCCGGTGGGAGAAGGAGTGGGAAGCCGCCACCCCGACGCCCACCAGCGTTAATTATCACTTCACCCGGCAGTGCAACTACAAGTGTGGCTTCTGCTTCCACACGGCCAAGACCTCCTTCGTGCTGCCCCTGGAAGAGGCCAAGCGGGGGCTGGAGATGCTCAAGGAGGCAGGTGAGTGTGGGAGGACACCCCCGGTGGGGAACAGGGTGGCTGGGTCCCAGTGGTGTCATGGGCTCACGGATTCATTTCGCTTGGAGAAGACCTTTAAGGTCATTGAGTCCAACCATTCTCTGACTCTTCCAAGGCTGGGGTGACATGGCCCTCAGCACCTCTTTTAAACACCTCCAGGGATGGGCATTCAACCACTGCCCTGGGCAGTCTGTGCCAGGCTTTGAGAAGCCTTTCAGTCAACAAGTTTCTTCTCATCTCCAACCTACAGCTCTGCTGGTACAACCCGAGGCCATTTCCTCTTCTCCAAGTAGTTATCCCTCTCCATATGGCTGCAGGGTGTGGAAGGAGCGGGCAAGAGGCAGGCAGAGGTTCATGGCATCCTTCTTTGTCCTTTTTCTAGGGATGGAGAAAATTAATTTCTCAGGAGGAGAACCTTTTCTTCAGGACAGAGGTGAATTTGTAGGCAAACTGGTCCAGTTTTGCAAGCAGGAGTTGAAGCTGCCAAGCGTCAGCATCGTCAGCAACGGCAGCCTGATCAGGGAACGGTGGTTCAAGAAGTATGGTGAGCAGCAACTGGTGTGCACAGCAGCACTGGTGGGGCTGGGGAGCCTCCTTGGGGTTGGTGCAAGTGGGAGGCCACAGAATCAGAGAATCAGAGAATCATAGAACCAGTCATGGATGGAAGGGGCTACAAGAATCATCCAGTTCCAACCCTCCTGCCATGCCCAGGGACACCTCACACTAGATCAGGCTGCCCACAGCCACCTCCAGCCTGGCCTTAAACACCTCCAGGGATCAGGCTTCCACCACCTCCCAGGGCAACCCCTGCCAGGCTCTCACCACCCTCCTGCTCAACAACTTCTTCCTAATCTCCAGGCTGACTCTACCCATTTCTAGCTTGGTTCCATTCCCTCCAGGCCTATCAATACCTGACAGCCTGAAAAGTCCCTCCCCAGCTTTCTTGTAGTCCCCTTCAGATACTGCAAGGCCACAATAAAGTCACCTCAGAGCCTTCTCCAAGGTGTTTGATAGTGGTCATTGACACTAAACACAAACCAAGTTG